>PVIJ01023753.1:0-13659 GCA_004024925.1 Scalopus aquaticus
GTAGGGAGTCGTGGGAGGTGAGGGAAGCACTCAGGCGTTCTCACTAGGTCCCCATGGCTCGTGGTTCTTAACATTTTCTGAGCTTCACAGCTTTTGTGAACTTAAAGAAGAAAGTCACATCCACCTTTATGTACAAATTCAGGTTGAGAACATCTACCTTAGAAGAGAGTGGTCAGTGCTGAAGTTCCTCTTGAGGGTTGGCCCAGAGGTGGCGCCTTTTGGCAAAGGCCCTTTCCATTGTCCTGAGCCATAAATGGGGGCCATCTGTGTGTACAGGGGCAAGGCTTGGCACAGTTAGGGAGAAACAGCGGCGCTGTGGACGCCTCGCTTCCTTCCTTGCTATTCAATAGTCTTGGCCTGAACGGGTCCCAGGGAATGACTGGAGACAAGGTTTCAACCTGACCACTGACCTTGGTCTCATTGAAGCCTCTCACCAGACCTCCCAGAGATACACCCTTGCCATGGTTATAATTTTATCATTCAGTTATGAAAGTATTTATTGCTCCCTACTATAAACCATGCATTGGGCCAGGCACCTGGAGAACACAAATATAAGCAAGAACTGACCTCTTTTCACAATACATTCTATTAAAGGATTCTGCTGTCTCTGAAAAATTTCTGAAATGATCTTTACTTGGTGTTGAATCCACATTCACAAAAATCAGCTCAGCTCCTGCACTACGCAGACAATATAGTAAAAGCAACTGATTGAATTATTATCTATACTTTTTAGTTTGAAAGGTACTGAAAAGTGAAAAGCAGCCACTGGCACTTGGGATTTGACCTGGTGCCCAGAGCCCGACCTTGGTGCTCCTCACAGCTAGGTAAAGGTGTTCTGTTGAACACGAACAACTTTAAGAAATGCCAGCACCAGACAAGCACTTTATCCATTAGCTGGATGGACAAAGGCAAAAGCAAGATCGCGCTATAATCATATCTGAACACAGACCAAAGCACTATTGTCCAGCCTGCAGGAACAACAGAACATTCATCGTCCATCGTGAATAACAAGAGTAGCATCTGGGACTTTGCCAATAGTACATTTAACTTTGCTCCTTTCTTCTCTCCTTCTAGATGCAAATTAAGATATTTTTAAGATTCTAATCATAGACTTATGGTCATATCTAATCCAGAGCAAAGTTTCTTTCTTCGAATCCTCCTCAACTTCCCTCAACCCCAGCTTAGGCTTATACGGGATCCTGGCATTCTCTCTCTGAGACTCCCACCTGGTGAGTGCTCGCCTCAGGGTGAAGGCTCAGTGCACCCACTTTTCTTTGACTACAGTTGTGTTCCTGGTGATCTTTGGCTGGGGGTATTAACAACACTTACATTTATTGAAAACATTTTAAATGAACATAGTAACAACTTTAAGTACTTCAAAAGGGTAAAAAGTGAAAGGTAAGTTTCTTTTCTACCCTTGGACCCCTGGAATTGAGTCCCCTTTCCCAGAACCGGTCACTGTTAACCCAGACAGTCTGTGTATGTGGAAGCAGACATGTTTTTTTGTTTGTTTGTTTGTTTTAAGGATTCATTTATTTATGCATACAAGCTGGGGTACAGGCCAGAGACATGGGGCGGCGAGAGGGTTCACCAGAGACAGAGTGGGGAGCAGAACAGGCAGAACAGAAACACACTGCTGAGGGGAGCAGCGGGCGAGGCAGGAGAGGTCTGCTGCACCATGTGGGATTCTCCCTGGCCGGGCGTCGAACTCACATCGCTGCTGCCAACAGCTCCACAGCACAGCTCTCAACTGCTGAGCCACCAGGGAGGCCCAGCAGACATGTTTGTTTACCCATGTAGGTGCCAACCTTACTGATCATTATTGTCATGGTTTGTCCTTCCTTTTATCTGGCTATCTACCCAGTATTTATTGTACTGAATCTCCACAAGCAATGCCATGAACTTTCTCAGTGAAATGATAAAGGTGAGTCAGCATAGGGTGGGGGCCGTTTTTGCATTAAGTAAAATTGTGGGGGGAGGCCCAGGGGTTGGTTGCTAGTTGGGTTTTAAGCAACTGTCAAAACTTTATTTACAGAGAAATGTATTGATTGCTTTGATTCTCCTGTCACTTACAGCAGAGATTGGAATAGCACCACTGAAGCAGACCTTGCAGCTTCTACAGCCGTGAGGGGAGAGCTATAGAATAAGCCTCTGGTTATAGCTTCCCACAGAGCCAGGGCTAGGCAGATTCCTTCCAGGGGCTTACACACCCTCAGACCTAGTCCTGCGCTTCCCTTGTGAGTGGTTTATGGGTGTTATTTAACCACCACTCACCCCCGGGAGCCTGCTTTCTGCCTGAGAAGGACTAGTGCTCTCTGGTGCCTTGTGCCGTGCGCTCTCCTGCTGTGAGGACAAGCTGCCACCTTGGCCCCAACTACCCCAGGGGCTGCTGGCACACACTGGTCACTGTGCCAGGCATCGTTGTCCGAGCTTTCTGTTTTCTCCTTCAGCTCAGGGAGGGTCTGCCATCTGCTGTTCTGTGAGCTTGAACTTGCAAAAGCCAAGATTTGTGGTCTGCAAGGTCCCTGGGCAGGGAGCACAGTGCATTCAGCAGTGACCTGCTGAATAAATGAATACATTTGGACGAATGAATTTCTCTTCTGGAGGGTAGGTCTGGTGTGCCTGAATCTTCCTGCTTCTAGGGAACCCCTTCTTAGTCCCTTAGTTCCTGGAAATGTAGTGGCAGAAAATGGTTCCTTTTGAAAAAGCAGAGGGTTCCCTCCTGGGGACTCTGGGGGCTACAGCCTTTCCTGCCTTGTGCATTCCAGAAATGTTTGTCTTTCCTTTGGCTGAGAAAGGGGGAAAATTCCAGAGTTTTCTAGGCTTGGGCCTCAGGTTGCTTCCTCAGGATCCATCTCCTGTGTGACTTCCAGTCCTGCTAGCTCCAGGTCCTGCCAAATAGCTGGGGGTGAGAGGTTTACGCCTGAGGTGATCCCCAATGTCCTTGGGATCAGGATGAACATAGTGACCACCATGATTATGCTTTTATTCTGGGGCAGGATAGTGTTCAGGGCTTTGTTGGAATTATCTCTTTTAAAGATTGCAACAGCTGTGTGAGGTGGGAGGTTCTCAGTCCTGTTTTACTTGTGAAGAACCAGAGATTCTAGAGAGATTCAGTAACATGCCTAAGTGTGGCTGTGTCCTCTGGGCCCACCTCAGATGTCAGCCAGAGTTGGGGTCACAATTCAGGGAGGGGGCGCGCTCAGACTCACCTCAGATACAAACTGATGTCATTTTTGGAGTTGTTGGGTTCGGAGAGTGGAGTCCTTGTGTTCACTCTGGGAAAGGTTTCATCAGAGCTCCGCTTTCACCAGCACTGGTGAGTTCCCAGGCAAGTTTCTCCATGACACAGAGATGTTAATTATATCCAAAAGGGCAGGTTTGTTTGTTTGTTTGTTTTTAAAGATTTATTTATTTATGCATACAAGCTGGGGTGCAGGCCAGAGGTATGGGGTGGTGAGAGGGTTCACCAGAGACAGAGTGGGGAGCAGAACAGGCAGATCGACTGAAATACACTGCTGAGGGGAGCAGTGGGCAAGGCAGGAGAGGTCTGTTGTGCCGTGTGAGAAGCTCCCTGGCCGGGCATCAAACTCGTGCCAGAGCTGCCGACAGCTCCACAGCGCTGTGCTTAACCCGTTGCTCCACCAGAGAGACCCAAAAGGGCAAGTTTATTATAAAAGGGAGAGAAAAATAAAGGACACTTGCATAAATGCAAACAGGCAGAAAGGGCTGCCCCGAAAGGAACAGGTTTGCTAAGAGAGAGGCTGCATGGTTGCAGGCGGGCAGCCTTGAGGAGAGCTGCCTCTGCTGAGGGAGTTCAGTAAAGAGAAGTCCCTGAGTGGTACAGATCACGGGCAGGCAGGAAGGCTGCTGACTGCAGAGGGACAGAGAGTTGGTGAAAAGGTCACCTGCAGAGGCACATGTGGGCAGAATGACAGCTGCCCATGCCAGAGCAGAGATGGCACTGACATAGTCTTCTCTTTGGGAGGGGCTCACTCTTTCATGGAGTGGTTTGTTTGTTGTTCATTTTGAATAACTGTGTAGGATTTGAAAGGGGCCAGATTTCTTCAATGGCCTTCAATCTCTATATCTTCACCTTCAGGTCTGAGCTCCTACAGCATCTTATACTTGCTTGGGTCTTGTGCTTTGTGATCTAGGCATTGGTGCCTAAGGATCTGAGTCACGGCACTAAAATGAAGTAGGAAGTTCATAAGTTTGCTGCTTGGAAATGAAAGTTGCTAAAGTTGCTAAGTTCACTGCTTGGATACTGCTGCTTGTTGGGGCGGAAAGCTGCTGGGAAAGTCTCTGTGCTGTGCTGCTTGTCCACAGTAGTAGCTATGGTTACCTTGACCCCCTTCCTAAACAATAAAGTTTATGATGGATGGGGTAGGTAAGTTTCCTTATACAAACTGTATAAAAACCCGCAATTGCTATAATTTGGGGCTCAGATTTTTGGGAGTTATCCCACTGGGCCCGCCAGTGTGACAATTAAATCTCTCTCCACCTTTCTGAGTGCCGCCTGATTTCTCTGAGAAAGTTGCCACAACAGTACTAGTTCCTATAGCTGGGTTAATGGCTATGATACTGGGCAGATGGGGCATTAAAACTGGTCAAGGGCACTGCCCAAATTGTTCACTGGTCACTATCTTAGTTTTCCACCCAGGCCCACAATTGCAAGACTACTCAAGCTTAGGGAACAACAACAGTGGGATTTATTTAACATACAGGGAAAAACAAAGAGTTACCAAGGCCAAAATACGACTGTTTATCTTACTTAAAGCAATGTCCAGTCCTTTAAGTCCCAAAGAAGTAACACTGAAGGCGACATCTTCCTGCCACTGTGGATGGGGAGCTCCTCTTCCAAACAAAAGGCCACATTTCCAAGATGGCGTCTTTCTGCCTCTGCAGACGCACAGCAACTAGACTGTGGGCCAGGTTCCAATTCACAAAGATGACACAGCACACAACTGGAGATGCTCCCAGAGCTGCCGTGGTGCCACAGCACAGCACCAGGCCAACAACATGGCAAACAGCAACTACAGCTGCCAGATGGCCCAATAGATGACACTCACACATTTTAGGAAGGCGCCTGCTCCGGGCCTTTGCCTTCTTTTTTCAGCTGCAGTAAAAACAAAACCAGGAGCAGTTTTTGTCACTTGCCTTCTTGCAAAACCTCCAAAGTTGCTGGCCCCGAAGTCACTGAAGATTCCAAAAATGCTCAGTCTGAAACTCTACACACTGGCGCCTCAAAAGCTCTTGGTGGCTGATTTCCAAACTCTCAATCATGGCGGCTGCATCTCTTGCCACTGGGTCTCCTCTTCTACATCATGGTGACTGCTTCTATTCCTACATCATGGTGACTGAATTTCCTTCTTTTTCAGTCCCTTTTATTTATTTCTTTTTTTAAAAAGATTTATTTATTTATGCATACAAGCTAGGGTACAGGCCAGAGGAGTGAGGCGGCAAGAGGGTCCACCAGAGACAGAGTGGGGAGCAGAACAGGCAAATCAGTGGAAATACACTGCTGAGGGGAGCAGCAGGCAAGGCAGGAGAGGTCTGCCACTCCATGTGGGAATCTCCCTGGCTGGGTGTCAAACTCGCATCGCTGCTGCCAACAGCTCCACAGCACAGCTCTTAACCTCTGTGCCACCAGGGAGGCCCCCTTTTATTTTTGATCAGAGTCTCCACCCCAAACTGTAAGAACTTACAGCGTTTTTTTCCTGGGGCTATCTATCTTTACCAGCAATCCCCTCTAGGGGGCACCACCTTTACTGGACTTTAGTCTCAGGCCTGTTACAACTATGTTAATCCCTTCTACCCCACTTCCAGCTCTTGGCATTGTGTGAGCCGGGTTTCTGATCTTGTGGTGCCTCCTTTCCGGTTTTTCTATCCTTATCCTCCATCACAAACCACCAGTCCTCTTGCTTTCTGTGGGTACTTGGACTCTAGGAAGGCCTGCCATGGTGTGTGTGTGTGTGTGTGTGGGGCACAGCACAGGGTCACAAGTGTGTGCGGGGTGGGGGGGGGAGGAGGGGGAGAAGTCTAGAAGGAATTCTGCTTTCTCAGTGGGCCCCTACAGAATGGATCCCCACTGCCCACAGCAGGGGCCTCTCCAACACTCACCTGTACCTGTTTCCCTGCTCCCTCACACCTGTGCCCCAAGACATACCCCAGGAGGACTGACCTGTTGTATGCCCTAGGCTCTGCTTGTGGAGGAACTTAAGCTAAAGGTCCAGATGTGAAATACGTGGATTTGGGTGTATCTGAGAGGACCTTCTTGATTTATTCTCTGGAATTGAGAGGGCTCGGGATCAACCTGGGTCACTAACAGGAGTTTGGGGTGCAGCTGTTAGCAGTGGCGGTGGCTACAGGGCTGTTCCTTGAAGTGGTGCCTGAGCTTCCCCACAGAAGCTTTCCTCACGACTTAACTTCTAGCTCCCCTGAGAGAAAGCACTTTGATCTGTTATTAGTCACATTCAACTGTGAATGGGTCTCTGAGCCTTCTGTGAAAGCTGGTGTGTGCGGGCAGGGAGGAGGGGACAAAGCTGGACCCCAAGGCAGGTAGAGAAATGGTTCCTGTCTGGGAGGCAAAAGTAGAAAAGGCATCTCCCTTAATCTGGTGCATCTGGAGTGTGGGTTTAGAAAGGAACTCTGAGTTTCAAAGTACCCTAGGGGTGTCCACACTGTGTAGTGAGCTTGAACTGTGCAAAAGCCGGGTTTGTGGTGTGAAAGGCAGAAGAAGAGAAAGACACATACGGGGCAGTGAAGTGTCTCCCAGATTCTGCTGGGGACCTGCAGTCTTCTCTTTGTCTTGCTATCAAAGGTCCCATATTTGGGGGGAGGGGAGACATCATTTTCATCTGCAGCAGCTCACACTGCCGCTGGGAGGGTGACACAGGGTCTAGTCACACTAGGAGAGAAAGCAGGCTGGAGAGACTGGGGGAGGGGCAGGGAGGACCACCAGGAGGAGCAGGGCGAGCAGGGGCGCGCTGAAAGGGCGGGAGTTTGCGCCTCGCCTTGGGTCCTCTCCCCCCTCCCGACTTGCAGCTTTCATTCCGTGCTGCAGGAAGCTATGGCTGGTATCCACTGTGGCAGGGTGTACTCAAGGATGGAGCTGCCACCTTTAGAAAGCTGGGCTTCTAAGGAACTGCTTCCAAGTGGGGAATCTCTCCTGATACCCCAAGAGGGGCACATTTACAGGGAGGGTGCCCCGTGTTAATTTCCAAGGCTCAATGTCCTTTCTCTACAGATTCTTATTACCATGGAGACAATCGGCTGCGCTGCCCAATGGAGAGCTGAGAAACAGGCACCATGACAACCTGTGGGGGCTGGTAGGACAGCTCCAAAGCACCCCTTGACCATAGCAATGACAGCCCAGGGACTTTGATAGTCACAGTGCAGCTGGTGGGGGCGGGGGAGGAGGTGACCTGGCCTTTCACTGCCTTCATCTCGGTGGGCAGGGAGTGGCTGGGATGGGGGTGGGTGTGATGGGTGGGCCCAGGGCTGGCATTGAGCTTCATTTTTTTTCTGACTCCACATTTTGCTTGTCCTGGATGAGGTCAGCTCATACGTGTCTGGAGACACACAAAGCCTGAGCAGGGCAAATCTGTCCACTCCTGGGAGGGAGGAGGAAGCAGCAGCACATTCCTAGGAGGTGACCCACAGCTAAATAGGTGTTTTTCTTCAGAACCCCCCACTCCCACCCCAGGATGGTAGAGACAGAGGACTTGCTGCCAAGTTGAAATAAAAGCAAGTGCTGACCCAGGGGTGAAGTCTGTGGTGTGAGTCTGAGGCTTCCCACACCCTTTCCTGCTGGTCCCCAGTGTTTGCTGGCTCCTGCTGAAGCCTGCCGGACACAAGTGGACCCGGGACCTCCTTGTTCGTGGTTATGTTGCGGGACCAGGTCAGGGACCTTGCCCGTCTCCTTCCTTCCTCCTGGGCTCTCGCCTGACCGTGTACCTCCAACTCCCGTCCCAGGGCTTTTACTCCCACTGTTTTTTTTAAATATATATTTTTATTGTTATTTATGTCTTTTACATAGTCCCACTGTTTATTCCCTGGGTGGGTTATTCAGAGAAGCAACTGTGTCTTGTGTTTCCACCACAGGCCTCTCCCGGGGCTGGGAGGGCAGAGTGACACCAAGATCGTCCTCTTCTTGGAGTAGCTTAGGAAAGACACACTTGACCTAAAATATGGACATCTGGCTGGGGGCGAGCCTCGTGAAGGCCTTGTGATAATGGGGTGGTGCCAGTGGTTTATAAGGGCACCCCTCAAGCTAAACTGATGACTGAAGTTTGATAACAGATGCAAGTTACATGGCTCCCGTTCTGGAGGTCAACCTCTCTGTGACTGGTTTTCTCTCTCTTCTTTTTTTTTTAAATTTATTTTTATTTATTTATACACAGGAGAACTGGGGTGCAGTCCAGAGTTGCCTCCATCCAGGCCATCACTCTCTGGTGTGTCCATCACTGTATTCATTCACATGATGTCTTTCTTGCCCTCCCTATGCCAAAACTTGTCCTCAGGAAGTTTTATACACTCACTCATTCTGATGGGTAAGAGGCTGTTAGGGCTCAGTCACTCAAGGGTGGCAGCCCCCCACCCAGACTCCTCAATGCTGTGGGTTAACTGCAGGCTCATATATTTAGCCAACAGCCTGCAGTGTACTACAGCGACTGCTGCTGTGATTGCCACCAGCACTGTTGTCACTGGGAACTGTTTACTAGCAACTTCTATGTGCCAAGTAAGATATTTGGCTCCAGTAGAGTATAGTGCCCAACATTCAGACTGAATCCCTGCCTCATTTGTTATGCCAAACACCCCAGTGTGTCTTAGGGCAAGCAGATGGCTTCTAGGGTCAGATTAGAATAGGAAAAGGCTCAGAGATTAAGGAAGGCTCCGGAAATAAGGGCAACAAACTCTAAAGGGGACTAATCAAACACCCGAGGACTAGGGGCAACAGAACATTCTGGAATTGTTATAGGGCAGGGAGAGGGGCACCCCAGAACTCCCAAACCTGCCTGCTCTAAATAGGTTCTACCATCTGCCACTACAAGACAAAACATGTAAGACCTTTAGTGGAAAGAAACTTTAATATAATTAGTGTGCAATATGGAAAAGACAAAGAATATAGTTTCCAAATCAAGTACTCAAAGTTACCCATCCCCTTGTGGATAAAAGTCCACCCAAATGGGGTTGGCCCAAAGCAAGGGCCAAAGCCTGCCACAAGGCTAAAACACCTTCTGACAGGGACCCATAGAAAAGGATTAGAAACTGCCAGACAAGTCTGGGGAGAAAAGAGCAAAATCAAAATCAAGACCAACGTTGCCATTGTCACCTCCCCGCACTTCTCTCACCCACATCTCTTTCAATCAGTCCAGGCCAGTGCAGCTTCTTCACATGTCTCTCTTCTCCTTGTGCCTCTTCTGGCTCTCCATCCTGCTTCCTTCCTTCTCCAGTCTCCTCTTCCTTCTCTCTTCTCCAGCTTCTTATCTCTCCGGCTCAGCTCCACCCTCCCTTGGGTGGGGCAGGGAACCTGGAACCTCCCCTTTTCCTGGCGACCAACCTCTTACAGAATAAGAAGGATAAAGAAAAGGGGCTCTAAGATAGGGGCTGGGACAGAGACTTAATTCTGGGCACAGAAACAGTAAGGCAGCGTGAGTGAGACCCCCAAGAACTAACCATCACAAAAAGACTGAGGAGCCTTTAGAATAATTAGAGAAAGAAGGTCTACGTAGGTCTATATGCCCTGAGGCACGACTCCACTTCCGCTCCCTTGCCCCTCCCTGGCCTGGGTCCGAGGGCCTGGGAGTCCCACTTTGTTTCCGTTCCTTTTCTCCTTAATAAACTTTTCCTTATGTCCATTTCTGTAAACAATTTGTCACTTTTCTCTTGCTTGCCTGAGTGTCAGTGAAGTTTCTCCTGCGGCTTCGTGAGACACGAACCCCGGTGGTCTAGTGTCTGGGGCTCAGCCACCGCAGCCCGGGGTCCACTCCTGGCCGGGAGACTAGACCTGAAGACCTAAAGTTATTGTATCACCAGGACCAAGGGTTTACAAGCAATGTACTATAACCGGTATCTGCGAAGTCGGTTTTGGAGATGTCAGGTTCGGAGAGCAGGGTCCTTGGGTTTACTCTGGGAGAAGTTTTACCAGAGCTCCCCTTTCAGCAGCACTGGCGAGTTTCCCCAGGGATGCCACATGACACGACACACAACACAGAGGCATTAGTCATCTCCAAAAGATCAGGTTTATTATGAAAGGAAGAGAGGGTAAAAAATATTTGTACAGACACAAGCAGACAGAAAAGGCTGCCCCCAAAAAGGACAGGTTTGCTAAAAGAGAGGCTTGCATGGTCACAGGCAGCAGCCTTGGGAGGAGCTGCCTCTGCTGCTTTGCAAAGGGAGAAGGTCAGTGAAGAGAAGCATGGCAGGGTCACAGGTCACAGGTGGGCAGGAGGCTGCTGCCCCTGCCAGTGCAGAGGTTGCCCTGATAGAGTTTTCTTCTCTATGGGAGGGGGCTCATTCCTTTGTGGAGTTAACTTTTGTTAACCTAATTACTTCTAGGGCCCAACTAGGTTGATTTCTAAGGACCAGTGAATTTCTACAATGGCCTTTAATCTCCATGTCCCCACATCTGATCTGCACCTCCTGACACTTTCTATAGCAGTCTGATACTTGTACAGCAGTCGTCATCGAAGGATTTTTTTTTCCATTTCTACAGCTGTTTAAGGACTATGGTAATCACTTCTACCCACACCTCCATCTCCCAGCATTGCATGATCCAGGTTTCTGGCCTTGCAGTGTCTCCTTTCCAACTTTCCTACTTTTTTTTTTTTTTAAAGAGACTTATTTACTTATGAATACAAGAGCTGGGGTGTAGGACAGAGGTGTGGGGGTGAGAGAATTCACCAAAGACAGAGTGGGGAGCAGACAGGCAGATTGACTGAAATACACCGCTGAGGGGAGAAGCAGGCGAGACAGGTCTGCTGTACCATGTGGGAATCTCCCTGGCTGGGGTTTGAACTTGTGGTGCAGTGGCTGCCCAGAGCTTCACAGGCTGAAACTTAACTCTTTGTGCCACCAGGGGGCCCCAGCTTTTCTATTCTTAACCTCCATCATCTAGACTTATGGACAAGGGATACACTTTATAACCCCATGTATAATAGCAAAATACAAGAAACCACCTAAATGCCATCAACAGGAGATGATCAAATCTGTCCTTTTATGGAATAATCTACATCTGTTCAAAGAACAGGCGTGGGTCTGTGACTACTGACAATGAAACAATCTCCGCAGTGTAAGTGGAGAAAAAGCAACGCATGGAGCAATATGTTGAATATGCTCCCGTGTGCAGCAAAGCAACACTGTAGAAGGGGTGCCTGCGCAGACTATTTTTAGAAAGAAAAAGTGGTTGGCTCTGGGAGAGGGATTGTAGATCTCATGGGTAGGAGAGGCACTCACTTTCTACCCTTTATTGGAGTTGGGATTCTTTTTATTCCTTTACATGCAGAAATTTTTAAAAAAAATTTATTTTATTTATTTATGCATACAAGAACTGGGGTGTAGACCAGAGGTGTGGGGGATTAGGGTGGGTGAGAGGATTCATCAGAGACAGAATGGAGAGCAGAACAAGCAGCTTGACTGAAATGAAGTGCTAAGGGGAGCCGCGGGGGAGACAGGAGAGGTCTGCTGCGCCACGTGGGTCAGCTCCCTGGCCAGGGATGGACCTCAGGTCATCCATGGCCAGGGAGCTGACCCACATGGCATAGCAGACCTCTCCTGTCTCACCCAGTGGCTGGAGATAGCTTGATAATAGCACTGTTGAACCAGGGAAAACAGGAAAAACACAGTCCCCATACCTAGGAAGAGAGTGACCCTTACTAATGAATACCAAGGACTAGAACAACGCCTACTGATAAGGCTCCTGCCCTTAAATCACTGATAAGACCCTTGCCTGTAAGTGTCCTCCCCCACTGAGGTCATCCTTCCTTGAGGTCATCCTTCCCTGAAACCCACCAAAAGTCACGGGGAAGCTACTCTGTATAAAAACTCCCTGTTCCCTTTGTTCAGGGCCCAGATTTTTAGAGGTGACCCTCTCCTGGGCCCCCCAGTTTCTCCTGGGCCCAGCGGCATAATAAGTCTCCTGTGCTCACCGTGTTCCTGAGTGTCCCTTGGTCTTAACCATATCGCCTTCGGCAACACTGCAACACTTAACCCCTGCACCACCAGGGAGGCCCCAGAAATTATTTTTTAATGCCTGAACCTCCCCCTCTTCACTCCTCCTGCAATTCGCAGCAACATGGATGGAGCTAGAAGGGATCCTGCTCAGCGAAATAAGCCAGAAAGAAAGAGGAAAAATATCGAATGATTTCACTTATAACAGGAATTTGGGGAAACCAAATAAGAGAGAGACATTCAGCAAGGGAGGGGGAGGATAAGGGCTCAAAATGGGAGAGAAAAGAGCACGAGGGACTATGGTGACGGTTCATGGGTGAATCGGTGGTGGGTAACGTATGGGGAATACACTATAACGTAAAAGATATAAATAGCAATAAATATATAAAAGAAATTTTTTTAAAAAGAATTTTTTTTTTAGTTTAAAAAACATTTAAGAAATGAGCAGATGCTGTGGAAATATAACCCGGCTGAGTCCAAAGTCCAGTAAAGGTGGTGCCCCCTGGAGGGGGTTTGCTGATGAGAATGAACAGCCCCAGGGAAAATGCTAAGTTTGTAGTTTGGGGTGAGGGGTCTGATAAAAAATAAAAGGACTGAAGGAGAAGGCAATTCAGTAGCCATGATGTAGGAAAAGAAGAAGCAGTCACTGATGGAGGAGAGATAACTTAAAAATAAGGACCCACACAAGAAAGTGGGGGTAGAAGAAATCAACATAACCATTAGCACAATCCCTAGGTGCCAGCTTCTAAGTTCAAAGTGCAAGAGGGTGGTCCTCAGGAAGGGGGAGTGTCCCAGGACCCCACCCCCACCTCAGGCTGGAGAGTGCCATCATCACTGAAGAAATACTGAGGTCTGAGGGAGGAGTTAAGGAGAGGTTTTGGGGCTTAAAAACCAGACCTGGGGGGTTGGAGAGGGCTTTTTGTCTGTGGTGTGGTTTGGCGAGAGTTTTTCCTGAGTAGGCGAGAGGAGTCCAGCTCAACGAAACTGGTAGGGCGTTTTCACCAATTTATTTCTTTATCTTTTCTTTTTCCTTTTGTAAAAGTATGTAAAAGTAAAAATGTCAATAGCCACTGATAAGGCAGGGCGCCACAGCCTGGCATCCTGCAGCTGTAAAACCTTCAAGGACTACAACCTGAGATAAGCTTCCTCCGGGCAACAGTAAAAACTTCAAAGTCTATTGACTCCTCCTCCAGAGGCAAAAGGCTTCAGGGACACTAAAAGATAACCACCCTGGCCATCTGCTTCACGACCACCCCCCCCTTGATGTATTACCAAAATCTGTCTAGTTGCTGAATTCCTTTGTATCTGTAACTGCCTTTATAAGCTGCACCAACTCTGTGCTGGGGGTCTCCATTTAGCCGACTAGACCGCTGCGTCGGTGCTTCAGGCTATTTGGGACCCTAGCTCGAGCTAGAAATAAACCACCGCTTTGTTATTACATCGGACTGACTCTGTCGTGACTCGGACCCGTAACGTACTTTAACA
>PVIJ01023754.1:0-13654 GCA_004024925.1 Scalopus aquaticus
AGGACGCAGCTCCGTGAGTATCCCAGGCCAGACTCTCACTCATCCTGCCGCCTGGACTCCCCCCAGACTCGGGCCAGCTCCCAGGAACACCCGCACTGGCCCGACACCACCTCCTCTTCCTCTTTCTCCCATTAGCAGCATGTGGCAGTACCTCAAAGACAGCAGGAACATGATGAAGCTCAAGGACCCCTGTAAGTGGATGATGGGAAGTCTGGGCAGAATGGGGGCAGGGGGGGCAGTCACAGGGTCCAGGGCGTGGCAGCCCCTGCCCTTCCCTTGCATCGTCTCCCCCACAGTCCTGCTGTATCAGCTCCTGAGGCACACAAACCTTGACATTGTGAGCGCACTGTGCATGCTGCCCCAAACCCAGCATGACCTCAGCTCTGCCCTGGTGGACATGTGGTTTCAGACGGTGAGCACCCGCTTCCTCCCTCGGGTGGGCCCAGAAAGCCACAGCTGGGAGGTCTGGGTGGAGGCTGAGCACCGGGCCTTCCCTTTCAGGAAACCATGCTCTGCTTCTCTGTCTATGGGGTGTTCAGGGAAGGTGAGTGCATAAAATCTTTCCAA
Source organism: Scalopus aquaticus (assembly GCA_004024925.1). Classification (NCBI taxonomy): domain Eukaryota; kingdom Metazoa; phylum Chordata; class Mammalia; order Eulipotyphla; family Talpidae; genus Scalopus; species Scalopus aquaticus. Next base: position 568 of record PVIJ01023754.1, read on the forward strand.
GACCCCCCTCGGCTCCCTTCCCTGGCTGGGCTCACTCTCAGAATTCTGCCAGCTTCCAGGATCCCTCTCCCTGTCCCCCATTCCCTGTGTTCTTCAGCTCCCACCCTGCCCCCAATCCATCCTGGCCTGACCTGCCTCCCTGCCTGTCCCCCCGCCCCACACTGCGGGGGAGTCGGGGAGGGACTCGGGCTGCAGGGCTCCATGGCTCTCCCCCCAGGTCCTTCCTCTGGGAATTGGAGGCCCTGCTGAACCTCTCAGTTTCCTCATTTTCAAAGTGGGGTACTGACACCCCGCCCTGGCCAGCTGAGAGACGTGAATGGTTGACCAGGTGGACTGGTCCACCCAGGACCTGGCGCATAGTCGGGTCGTGTCCCTGGGAGCAGATGGCTCCGCGGTGGCCCTGCCCGTCCCCGACACCCTGACTCCCAGAGGACACTTGTCCCCTGATTCAGCCTGGGTAGCAAGGGAGACCCTGACCGGATATCGCCATTGAGTGTGTGAAGCATGTGAACCCCAAGGGGGTGTTACTGTTTGTTGTTTGTCATTGAAATCTTAGGGAGGTCTCCAGGCTCTGTCCGTGCCTTCACCAGGACCTTCATCACTATCCCTGGCAGCAGCAATTTCAGGTGAGCCCCGTGTCGGGTGTGGGACACCCAGGGCGGCCTGGGCCAGCAGCGCGGCACGTAGCCGTGCAGCCCCCCGGGTTTCCTCAACATTGTGGCAGTCTGCTGGTAGGCGGTGGAGCAGTCTGGCCGCGTGGTTAGGACCGCGGGCCCTGGAGTTGGCTCTGGGCTTCCCTGCCTGAGCCCGACCCTCACTGGCTGTGGCCTTGGTCTGATCCCGTGACCTGTGTGTGGCCGGGGGTCTCCTGTGCTGACGGGCTTAGGGTGTCTCTCCCGTGCTTTCCACAGCCAGCGCACTGGGCTTCACCCCGCCCATGAGGTGAAGCTGGAGGCTTGTCTGCAGAGGTGGGCTCTGTGGGAGGATGGAGGTGCCCCCAGGCGTGCTGGGAGGCAGGCACAGTAGGAAAGTAGAAGGAGCTTGCTGCTAATAGATGGTGTAGTTTGCTCTGGTTTGGTAGTCTTTTTCTGTACAGTTGTCTTATGAGCCATTTTTTTCTCAGTCTCTGCATCGTGAATGATGAGCTGTTTGTGAGGGACGCCATCCTCAGTGATACCCCGAGTGTGTTCTCCACTCCAGTGTGCACAGCCACCCCCAGCCCTGTGCCCGTCGCCTCCCAAGGACAGTGTGAAATGACACATGCTTTCTCCACCCCATCTGGAATGAACTTCCCGTGGTCTCAAAAGTGAGTTCTGGGTGAGAACTGGGCACAGTGGAGGAGAGATTCATGGGAAATTGCACTAATATTTAATTTATTTATTAAATTCTTTATTTTCTTACATCATTGTTCATTTTTGGACAGTATTTGATTTCTCCTCTCAGTGTAGTCCCCGTATTTCTCCCACCGCCTCATCAACTGCGAACCGTCACCACAGTCCTTTGTTTTCCTCCCCCTTACGTTTTGCTCCTTCTCTCTTTGACTCCCCTCCTGTGTGCCTCAGATCTACGGTTTGCCTACAAGTTTTGTCTTTTTCCTGACCCTTTGCTCAGTTTCCCTATGCATATAATATTTTAAATGTATCCATTACTATTTTATCTAAAAGTTATCTGAAATCCCCCAATTATATATCCATATCTCTAAATGTAACGTAAGTTGCAGGTATAATTTTACATTTAGTTTTGAATCATCTTCTGTTTATTCTTTAGCTCTCAGTGTACACTAAGTCTTATTCCTTTAAAGTCCATGTACAAAACAGTTGAATCCCAGCAGGCCCTGCGCTACTGCTGTCGGACATGCCTCTTCACTGACTTAGCACTGCACCCGGGGCCACCCTCTCAGCCCAGTACCACATCTTGCTAAACTTGCAGGCATGCTTCTGGGGCATAGACTCAGCGGTGATGTTGTGCGGTCCAGTGTTTCCCCTTGGGTCCTCCCCCACCACACGCACTTTCAGAGCAGTGGCAGGCCCACACCACAGAGCCGTGGCAGGTCCACACAACAGAGCTGTGGTAGGCCCACACCACAGAACCATGGCAGGTCCATACCACTGCGGCAACATTCTTCAGTGGCCACAGGTGCAGTCTGAGTACTCAGAGACGAAGGGGGTGGCTTCCAGACTTCCAGGAAGGCTCTGTGGGCTGAGGGCAGGTGGCCTGGGGATGAGACCGCGGGCAGGTATCCAGGCTCTGCTGACGTAGCAATTCTCTCTCTGCTTTCTCCAGTCCAGGGGCAACATACTGAAGGAGGCCTGCATGCAGTGACCTGGGATCTTGAAAATAAAGCTCTGCAAAGGAACCCTTGAATTTTCTCATGTTCAACCTCCTCATTTTTGTTTTATCTTTCTTCCATCCTGAAGCCAATTCCAGGATTAGAATCCTTCCTGGCTTATTGCCAGGAAGCCAAAGTTTACTTTGTAGACTGTTAGTTATTTGATATCTTTTTCACTTATGATCTTTGTTCATTTTTTCATTTACAATATACTGCAATAAAAGTTAAAAGAACGTGATCTCCCTCTCATAAACTATTTTCCTGTCCATAATGTTTTTAGCATCATTCCACATGGTGTGGTAGGAGAAATTTGTGCACTTCAGTCCTAGACTATGGGGTCATTGAGTTACTAACCACAAATGCTCTTGTGCCCTGTATCTTTTTTGTGCCCATCTGCCACCCCACAGAGGATCCCATCCTATAGAAGTGATCCACTCCAATCCCTGTGAGAAGGTCGGCATGCTGTTAGAGGCAAGAGAAATAACCTGACTCCCAAGTAATCTTCTGAGCACTTGTTGGTATTCTTCTACTGGTCTTTTGAGCGAGATGGCCAGGTCAGGGAATAGTGACCTGAGATAAAGGTCTGGATAGTTCCGCCTATAAGCCATCAAGACCATCACACTTTTTGTTGAAAGATATAGAGGGAGAGGAGATGCACTAATGATCATCTGAGCACAATTAAGAAAATGAGAATTGTGTGGGTAAACAAAAATTTCACTTGCAGGGCCCAGTTCAAACTACTTTTATCAATATGGTCATAAATGCAAGCCACCTAAGCTCATTATTTTGGAAATATGTCTCTCCAGATAACAAAGGCAGAAGTTTCTGTTTTAACTAGTACCTCTCTATTCAGTCAGTTAATGGGAGCTAATAGCTTGTCCCCCATGCAATAGGAGTTCTGGAAGAACCTCAAAGACATCCAACGTGGCAAGCATACATCTTTTTTTTTTTCCTCAATGGATTGGCACAGCTTCCTCTTCACTAATTTAGATATTACTCTGTCAGGATAATTTTAAAGTTTATTGATTATTCCTACTTGTTGACTCTCCAGTTTTGCCACTTAATAGAGTGCAGATTTCATAAAAATATCAGATTACAGCAAAGAACATCTCCTTTAGTCAATATCAGCCTTTCTTTAGAGTATCCTTGAATTTCCATATGGCTTACCTTTAAAAGCTTTGAAGTTTTAGAAATAAGTCAGTGCCATGTAAAAGTACTCAAAGAATACATTCTTAAGTGATTTATACCATAAAACATACAGCCCCCCCTTTTTACTTTTTATGATTTGAATCTCCGGGTAATCATCTCAGGGAAAGAATAAAGGATGTGACTGTCAGGTGTGACAGCAGAAAATCTGACTCTCCTGAAGAGAAGTTAAATTCCAGGGATTGTCTTTTGAAGGAAGAAGTCCTCAGTCACCCTCAATCTATGTCAGTCTCACTCAGCTGAGTATATTCGAGCTAGGTGTCGTCATGCTGTGTCTCAGGCCATGCATCTGCCCTCCTGTAGATGACTACAAAACTAGGGTGGAGATAGACGTCAGGTCTTGATGCGAGATTCCATCCTGTGACTGTATGTAGCTACTGAAATCCAGCTTGGAGTTTCATCCTAGTCTCTACTGCATTATGTGGCTCCATTTTCATACCTGTATTTGCATGTGTCTGACAAATGATTTCCCAAAATTATGTAAGGAGCAGAAATGAGTCATTACAAAGAAATGACAACCTCCTTCAATAGTTTTAGAACCACAAAACCTCCATAAGTATATTCAAATTTAACCATGGTGTAAAATTTGGTGTGCTGAATTACTTCAGCTTATTTATGTAGTCATGTCATATTGCTGAGGCAGAGCAAAATAATTCCACTGCTTATATACCATTGACTTTGTCTGGGCCAGAGAACATGAAAAACCAAATCAAATTTACTTTGGATATGCAGGCAAAGTTTCAGTTTCCTTACAAATTAGCAAAAGAAGTTCTCATGAAATTATAATATAACAAAACTACATAGTGTATGCATCTTCCCCTTTCTCTGTCTTTTCTAGGAAAGCATAAATATAAATACAGTGATACTGAATTCAGATTCCACTAACAATATATTTTAATTCAGAAAAGAGTCCGGTGTGATGTTTAAACTGCAGTATTTCTTTCTTGGTGCTTATTTAAAAGAAGTACATGTTTTCAAATAACATTTAACATTTTATGCCAACTTCAATATATTGTACAACTTCAATGTATTGTATGGTGTATTTATACACTAAAAAGAGTCAGTGCGTCTTAATTTGATTCAACTTCGTAGCTTCAGATTTCTTTAATTGCTTCTCACTTTTGGTGGTAGTTGAAACAATTGAAATGGCATTTCTGAGAGTTCCTCCATAATCTAACTTTTCAGTAACATAGGAAGACTTTGGCAGTTAGTCTGAAGTAGTACCACTGAATTAATATTAATTGCCTTTGGATAACCACTTGGGTAATCAAATACAAAGTCTGGAAACAGTGCCTGGTGCCAGTCAAAGATTTATTTATTTATGCATAAAAGAGCTGGGGTGTAGGCCAGGAGTAGGGCGGGGAGGTGAAAGGATTCACCAGAGAAAGAGTGGGGAGCAGAACAGGCAGATTGACTGAAATACATTGCTGAGGGGAGCAGTGGGCTAGACAGGAGAGGTCTGCTACACCACATGGGAAGCTCCCTGGCTAAGGATCGAACTCATGGCTGCCAAAATTTTCACAGCGCTGATACTTAACCCCTTGTGGCACCAGGGAGGCCACACTTCCGTGCTTCAACTTTTTCCTTTGTGTAAAAGGAGTTGTAACAATAATACCTACTCCAAACAGTTGTCACCACTACATGAATTAACATTTTAAAGTGCATAACAGATAATAAACGGTATATACACCAGTTTTCAAATACATGTACTGTGATTGTTTCAATTTCACTTAGCCTCACATTAAATTAAATCAACAAAACTTACCCACACCCACCGTGCAGGCTTTGGAAATAGCCCCTAAAAATGGCAACGATTAGCGCTGTAGGGAGGAACTGTTTAATTGCTATCTATTAAGTTGTTGTGTATTAAACTCCGCGTGTTATAAGAAAATAACACCCATAAATTTAGTACACAAGGAAGTGATGGGGGCAGGTAATCTTGACACCTGCACATGGAACAAGTTCACCCGCAAACACCACGATCTCGGCAGAGTCCAGGAATATGAGCACTTTTAGATGAGACTCTGCAGAGAAAGGTCTCATGAACAGGCAGATTGGCACGATTCGACGGTCACTGCAGCCTCCCTTCTCAGTGATCGAGCTGCAATCACAATGGGTCAGTTCCTAAGGATTTGGGTTGTGGTCATGGGGGCACGGTCATCAGGTGGACACGACAGTCCCTCAGCAGGCTCAGACCTACTACTGGTCAGGTCTGCATCATGGGCTCCTAAAGCCTGAGCTCACACAGCTCCCCTGATCTGTGGCCGCCATGCTCCAGTGGTAGACTGGGGTCTTTGGGGCACTATAGTTATGGAGTCCCAAAGCCGGCTCAGGAGCGGCGTCTTCTTGCTGTTATGTAGCCCTTATGAGCTCGTGGCTTGTGAGAACTTCACTCTCACATAGGTGATCTCCTCTGAAGGTCATATGGAGGCTGTGTTCACACATCCCACTGTGGCCACTCATCAGACTCAACCATCCTCAACCCATGAAGATGGAGGGCTGCGGAAGTGCACTTGCATGCGTCAGGCCATGTGGTGCCTCTGCGCGCACAGGAAGAGCTTTTCCTGTCACGTGAGCACTGGAATCACCCAATCATCGGTGGTTACGCACATCCTGTGGTCACGTGCCACGCTGCCTTTAGTTGGCGCGCAGCAAGCTGTTTTCTGTGAGGCAGCGTTCTTTTAGTTACCTGAGCTTCGAGAACTCCTGAACCCTCTGACCGCTTGGATCTTGCCAATATGTGGTCGCAGCCGCGGAAGGACCCAGACGTCAGGTAGGGCCCCACACTTGCGGGTTTCTCGGACCTTAATGTTACATGATGGCCCCCGCCTACCTCCCGGGTGTGGTGTAGAAAGATCCGCACTTAAGGTGTGTGGACAGCTCCTGAATTGTAACTCTATTTAGGATAAATTAGGAAGTTCGGAGACCTTGAGAATGTGTCCATGCCCGGCTCAGGTGGACCTTTGAGGATACTTAGAATCTGACCCCAAACTTTTCGTCAGCTTTTACTTCACGCGGCGCCCTGTGGTACTTGGCTAGAGGGAGCCAGAGGGTATTGCGAGTTTGTTGGAGAATTGGTGCCGGACCGGGCAGCAAAGGTCGTGGCCCTCTCTGCCGTGAGTTGGGTCATAGCCCCCTTCCCGCCCCCGCGTCCACGCGGTGCCCTTGCCTGCCACCTGCGGTTTGCCTTGTGCGTTGAGGTGGCCCCCTCTGTCCACGTTCTTATTAGGGCACCGGGGACTTCCTGGATGCCATTTTATAGCGATTCCAAATCTGATCTTCATTTCTGTCTCCGACTTGATTCTTTGAGGCAGGGATGGAGAATTTTGTAATATAATTTGGTTGTTTTTAAATAAATATATGAAAAGCCACGGTGTAAAGATCCAGAATCTATTTCTTATAAATACTTCACAGGACAGGCGTTTTTCAAGGTGCTTTAGGGAGGGATACCCTTGTCATTTTGTGGTGGGGATTGCTAAATGGTTTAATCGAGCCAGCCAGGCACTATTTCCTTCCAGTTTTGATTCTAAGTATTGTTATTTAGATGCATTGAGAAAGAGCTTCTTTCCCTCGTGTGGATAATAGTAGTGAATTTATTTCAGAAAGCATTTTATGTAAAATTGTAGGTGTTATATTTTTTAAAATCTTCAAGGTGTCACTATATGAATACAATTCATCAAATAAAGGATTGTGTTTTATAGGGGATCTAAATATAATTTGCCTTATGGTTGAAGAATATTATCCCTTGTGATTTTTATATTATAGCTATTTTATTTTTTTCTCATTCAGCCCTCCTAGGCTTGTACAAAACACTATGTCTGAGAGACAACAGCAAAACTATTTTCTACCATTCATGAAATATGGAGATGAAGGTAAAAGGATTTAAAATTGTAATATGTTTTTAGATAATATGCCAATACTTAACATATTTCTCAGACATGGGGGTGTTGTCTTAGACTTTTCAGACTACTTGTAACAGGACACAGTGGACTGGGTGACTTACAATCAACAGAAGCTTATTCCTCACAGGTCTTGGGGATGGGATGTCCCGAATCAAGGCAGGGGCAGCTTCAGTGTCAGGGGAAGGCCTGCTTCCCAGTTGCTGTTTCCTCACATGCAGGCAAGGACAGGGGAGCTGTCTGGAGTCACTTTTGTAATGTCACTAATCTCATTCTTGAAGCAGCCTCCCGTAGTCAAAAACCCCCCAACTACCAGCATGTTAGAGATTTGGTCTGAATGCAAACATTCTGCATATAGCAAGTGGTTTCTCAATGTATATGGGAGTGGAATATTTTCCACAGACCGTTGGAGGTACTGTTGTTCTGCAGAAAATTTTCTGTTAAAATCTTTCCAAACCAAATCTCTTCTACCACATTTATACCTTGTGTTATTGTTTGCTAAAGACAATGGAGTATGTGTTTACTAATAATTAGAATATTTTCTCATTAAGAATCTACTTACTGCTTTTCAACCAACTTGATCTTATTTTATTAGTCTCTCTTTTTCTTCGTATCTTTCCACCTTTTTATTCTTAATTGACACCCCAAGTGTTTAAATGCATTCCTGATAAGATTAAATGAAAAAAATTGCATTAGGTGAATTCATTGGGAAGTCTAAACTACAACATATAAAGTGCCCCACCTGAAAACAAGACACGTAATGAGCAAATGCAATATCTCTAATTTTATGCCAGTTGTTCACACTTTTTCAAAACTAATTGGTTATTATTGTCTTTTATAATTATTTGGAGGGTAGGTGGACAGCAACACAACTCTTATATACTTAGAAGTTAACTATAGCTACAATATCTAATAAAGTAGACATTGGAGCAAGGAAAATGAATGAGAGCAAAAAGAGACATTACATAATGATGAAAGGGTCAATCCAACAGGGAGAAATAAGAATCCTAAATGTTTATACACCAAACAAGAGATCACAATGTGCAAAAAGCAAAATCTGATGGAGCTGAAAGGAGAATTACCACATCCATAATGATTCTTAGGGCTTTAAACAATTTTCCACCACAATAAGTGACCTAATTACTAGAGACACCATCAACCAGGAAATATGAGATCTAAATAAGACAGTAAATTAACAATCTCCACCTAAAATAAAACATTTTACCCAACATCAATAGAGAACACTGTTTTTGTTCAATTGTCTTGGTAATATTCTCCAAGATAGAGTATCACTTGGACCATAATATACCTCAGTACATTTCAACTGAATTGAAATCATAAAAGTATGTTCTCTTACCATAATGGAGTCAAATTATTAGTCTCTATTAGAAAGAAAAAATAGGGATCCTTAAACACTTAGAAATGGCAGTTGACATATCGTTACTGTTCATCTTTCAGCTCCTTGCTATGAAGATGTGAGATTAGACAGAGATGAAGGCATTTCCAACTGCGAAAAAAGAAAGCTTACTCTGGATATTTCAAAAAGAATATTGTTTCGAGCAAGATTGGAAGGAGGTAGACAGTTTAGGAGGCAGTTACATCAATCTTACCTGAAATTAAAGCTTGTGCTAAATTGTCAAAGAACATAGAGCTTGCAGATTGTTATTGGAATCAGTTTGGTGGCTGATTGTATTTGGAAAGCCTGACAGAGTTTGCCTCCTAGGTATTGGTACCTGTAGGTCTTAGACAAGAAGAAAAAATTCAGATGTCTTTCTGGTATAAAGCTGTGTCTACTCTAAACCATGGAATCACCCATGAAGTAAAGTATTTCTATTCTCTATAAAATATGTTTTTATTTTAAATAATTTCAACATAGTTTCATGCTATGGCACCTCTTCTTTCTCCTGCTCCTCCATCTTGTCCTCTTCCTCCAAGCTTTCTCACATGAGAGTGTCGTCTGTCAGAAAAGGCTCTCCTATCTGGACAGGCAGACAATATCCTTTCTAGGGTTTGTGTGATCAGTCCCTTAGGGCAAGTTGGTACTTTTCCTGCCCTGCCTGAGTGTTAGCTTTAGACATGCTACATGGTAAATGAACCAGTTATATATTTTCAAATTTACAATTTCGTTCCACTTTCCAGGGTGCAATGATGGTGGTAGCTCACCTCGAGGAAAAAGAAAGGTTGGCATTCTTTTTCAGGTAACTATAGCAAAAGGAACCCTCATTATGAACACAGTGAATATGAAGCTCAGTCTTCACACTTCCGGGAAGAGAATGAACATGGAGAGATGAGAAATAGCCACGAGGACTCCCAAGTCAGACAGTAAGTGCCCAGGCAGCCTGGTTCGCATGTAGCAGCTGCTGAGACTATGTGACAGCCGCACTCTCATGGTCTTCTCGTTTGTATCTCACTAGAAAACTGAAGGAAGCTAGAGGCGAATTTTAACTGACCAACCCCAATTGTAGTCCAGGTGTCAGAGAGGTAAGGGTGTACAGAAGACATTTTTAGTATTCGTGCCCACCCTGTTTCTCTCCACTTCCCCCACAGCACTCCCTATAGCAACCGCCGGAACAAGAGGAGAGTGAGATTGCAAAATGAAGACCGCATCCATATTACTGTGTGGACAGATAGAAAATCTGCGGAGAGAGAAGTGGGAAAGAAAAGACAAGATGGAACCCTGGGCAACTGGTTCAAGATCACAGTGAGTGTCCTGGAAAACATATGTTATGTGCAGGAGAAAACATTAAGGGGCAGTTGTGTCTACTATAGAAACGCTGGCTGCACTGCTGGGACAGTATATACCCTCTTCCTTACATTACAAGGAGTTAATATTCTTACTCAGCTCAGAGAAAAGTCAGAGAAGCAACACAGAGGGAACAGCTGACTGTAGGGAGAATGGAGGAGATTATCTGAAGGCAAAGCTGGAAACCGCTTCCCGGAGGTGGAGCAGCTGCACACTGGGTGCCTCAATTTACTTCCAGCTGATGTGGCTGATGCGGGTCAGGTTAAGAGTCTGAGACGTTCTTTGAAATATCTAGCTATGATCATGTAGACCTTTGTAATAGGAAGATCATGAAATTTAATTATTTGGGGAGATCTTGCAATGGAGAGAAACGGGGTGTAAGAAATCCTTATTTGACACAGAAATAAATCAGGACAGTGGATCTATTTTTAGAAGCCCTTTGCAGCACCGCAGCAGGTCAGAATAGAACCTGTGATGGTTCTGTTCTCCAGCCTTGACCCCATGTTGTGTCTCTTTTCTCTCAACCCCTTTCACCCTCAGATTCCCGGTGGGATCAAGTATGATAAGAGCTGGCTGATGAATTCGCTCCACAGCCATTGCAGAGTCCCCTTCACTCCCGTGGATGTAAGAGAAGGCGGTGAAGGCAGATGCGTGGGCACGGGAAGGGGGTGGGGTGGAGGCAGGCTGCGCAGGAGATCTCTGCCCTCCAAAACGATCATTGCACCCCCTCCTGCAGTTCCACTACGTGAAAAACCGGGCTCGGTTCTTTGTCCAGGATGCCAGGGCTGCTTCTGCATTGAAGGAAGTCAGCTATAAGATTTGTGATGAGGAGAACAGAAAGGTGTGTGTCGAGGGCATTGCCCATACAAAGACCTGGAATAGAAAATCAAGCCAGGGGCTGGCCATTCTTTTGGAATCCTGCTGTTCACCTGTCTTGTCCTTCCCCCAGATATGTATCTTTGTGAATCAATCTAGTGAACCCTACTCTGTATGGAATATGTTAGACCCGGAAGAAATGGAGCAGCTAGAGGTAATGCAGACTCAATGCATGTTGTGTGCCCACCCACACGCACAGCCACACCCATGTCTTCTACCCCAGCCTAGATTTCGATGTCTACATCATAGCTCGAATGGCTCTCTCCACCCCTCCCCGCAGCTGACCATGAACAAGCGATATGATGTCACCCAGCAAGCTCTTGACCTGCAGAGTCTCCGCTACGACCCAGGTACGACTGGCAGCAGTTACTCGAGGGCAGGTGAGGGCGGAGGGGGACAGCCCAGAAGGGGTGGTATCACGGGGAGGGGGGCAGCTGGCCCTGGACCCCTCTCAGCCTTTTCATTCCTCCTGCCCCCTTCCTGAAGACTTGGTGGGCCGTGAGATTGATATAATCCTGAATCGGAGAAACTGCATGTCTGCCACCCTGCAGATCATCAAAAAGAACTTCCCCGAGGTGAGACCTCACGGCAGGTGCTGACGCTATGCTCGGAGGTGGGACAGTGGGGGGAGGGGCAGTGTGGAGGGCAGAATCGTCTCCCAGGCCCCAGACAACAGGAACTGCAGCTCTAACTCTTCCTCCCCACCAGCTCTTGTCCCTCAACTTGGGCAACAACAAGCTGTACCAGCTGGATGGCCTGAGTGACATTGTGCAGATGGTCCCCACAGTAAAGATCCTGGACCTCTCCAAAAACATGGTGAGAACGGGGTCAGGCCAAAGTTAGGTTGGGGGTGTCCAGTGCCTTCGGAGTGATGACACATGGCAGCCAAGTGACCGTGAGGGAAGCTGGGGGTTGGGCACAGCAGCCCTGATGTCTCCTTCTTACAACTCGTTTTCCAAATGCCTCCCCACTGTCTCAGCTGAGGTCCACATGGGAGGTGAGCAAGATGAAAGGGCTGAAGCTCGAAGAACTTCGGCTGGATGGGAACCCCTTGTGTGACACCTTCCCGGACAGGTCCACCTACGCGAGGTCAGTTCAAGCCTGTCCCACCTTACCTGGGGACTTTCATCCTTGGGAATGTGAGCACATCCTGACAGTGACTGCAGGGTGTGGCAGGAGTGGAATTCTGGAAGTTCCTCATCTGTGCTTAGAGGTCTCCCCTCCTTCCTCCGACCTGCTCGCCGTTCTAGCCTGGGGCCTGCTCCTGAGCCTGCGTCCAGCCTTCTCTAGCGCGCCCCGCCGAGCGCGAGCCCCAGGGGCAGGGCTTCCCCTCCTCACCGGGCCCCAGTCACCAGCCTCGAGCCGACGTGGTGCCCTGCACTGGGATGGGCGTCCAGCCCAGGCCTGGTGCCGAGACAGGCCTTCCTGGTCTGTGCTGGGACCAGGCCGCCCTCTCCTGTTCTGGGGGAGGTGGGGGTGCCCTCTTTCCTAGCTCCAAGAGCCCCCTCTCCAATCCCAGCCGGACATGGGGGCTTTACTCACACACGGAACCAAGGAAGATCGGTAGACGGGACCCTCAGAGAGAAGGCGGTGACACCAGGGGGCCGCAGACCCTCATCCCCACGCTGAGCCGGGCCTGGCCCTCCCTCCCCCTGGGGAGCCTGTCCTGCCCCCAAGGCTGCTCCCCTGACCACGCCTGGCTCAGAGTGGGCTGGGGCGGGGGGGAGGGACCAAGCGGCATGGTGGGGGGGCAGCCCCGCAGGTGCATGTTCTCCCTTCCCACGTGGGGTCTTGGGCCAGCCGGGGCAGGCGAGGGGAAGCGCTGTGGCGGGGACCCATTTCCCCTCCTGGTCTCTTCTTCCTGCCCCCCTTCCCTTTGCCTTCCCTCTCCTGGGTTCTCTGCCTCTGAGACTCTCGCAGGTTCCCCTCCTACCTTCACCCCCTCTCAGTCTTCATCTGCCCCCCTCCGTGCTGCCTGCTGAGTCCTTCCTCACTCAGCTCCTGCCCGGCATCCGGGCCTTCCCTGGGGGCGTC
>PVIJ01023755.1:0-13653 GCA_004024925.1 Scalopus aquaticus
CTTTCTTCCTTCGCTTCTCCATCAAACAAAGTATGATCTTGCTTTCTCTCTTTCTTTACATTTTGTGTGTACTTTTAAGTCCTGATTCTTCACTCCCATTCACTGTCGTTCATGGGTATCAGTTTTTTTGTATGTGTTTTTGCAACATGTAGATGGTCATGTATCACAGAAATTGGGTATGTTATACACTTCATTACGCTTTTTCACATGGAACAATATTTTACGATGAGCTGATTTTAATTTTTCTATTGTTTTGCCCCTCTCCTCAATTCTCTTTGGCCTTCTTTACTTGGTTTATCAATCTGAAGGGGAGCTCAATGGTTCCTTTCTCTGAGAAGTCGTCCCTCATTCTGCCAATGTCAGGCTCCCTCTGCTGGACATCCACGGCAATTGCTCCTTCTATTACTGCAATCAAGATCTCACTTGGCCGTTAAAAAATCTGTTTATGTTTGTCTGGAACTTCTCCGTTGGAAGAGACTGACATACAATTATATGATTCTCACACTTAACATAGCTCTTGAAATCTATATTCTCAACCTATGTGTGTTGAATGAATGAATAACAGCGATCACAGCTAAGCTATATTGAGTGGAAATTATGTGCAGACCCTATACTAAGTGTTTCCATCTATTGGACTCATTTGGTTCTCACAACAACCTAATGAATTAGGGGCTATTACTATCATTGTCATTTGACAGAAAATGAAACCAAGGCGTGGAATGTTCCACTCACTAAAGTTCATATAACTTGTGAAATGCAAGTACCCCATGCAGTTAGTAAATGGTGGAGCTGGGTTGCTAACCAAGACAGCCTGGCTTTGGAGACCAATGTCTTGAGTACCCCTTATAGAACCCTCTAGACTGTCTAAGATTCTTGACTCCCAGCCTGTGAGCTTCCCGTGCCACAGTGCAGGTTCAGCCTTTTCATTTTCTTCCGTTGGGTGTTTATATGCAAGCGGTTTTCTCCCTCCCTCACATAAGAGCTTGCAAGAGGTTATGGTCGTCCAGTTATTATATGCGGATATGGGGCCTCCAAAGAACATGGTAAATGTCTTGTGACCTTCCATTAATGGCAGAGTCAGGATTTGAACCCAGGTTTCTTTAACATCCATGCTCTTTCCATCAGTCACTTGGTTACCAGAGAGGGCACCTGGGCCTGAGGTCCATGCAGCTCTGATTTTGTAAGTTTCTCGAGAACTGATAGGCATGTGGTGGAAAGGGGTTCTCCTGGCACTGTTCTGGACCTAGGAATGTTCTTCATAGTCTGTGACTTCCTCCATGATCTTGCCATTAGAGGCTTGAAGTTCTTTTCCAGAACACGAGTCTCTAATCCTCTTTCTGTCTCTCCCCTGATCCTGCCCACAGGAACTTGATGTCTATGCTAAAACCAGATAAACGTGGTTTGTGAAATGATAACAGGAAGAAGGGCGGGCTTTAAAAATGTTTTTTAGAATGTGGAGTGTAGACAGTGGTTAAGGATGTTCTTGAGGAATGTGAACTCTGCTCTTTAGATAGCTGTATCACTTCATTTTTCTTTTATTATATTCAATATATATGTCATCAAATATTTCAAATTGATAAGATTTCATAAGGCAGAAGAATAAATATCATCCAAGTTTAGAATTTTAAAGGACTTGCAGGATCTTTTACCTGGAGATAAAGTGTGTGGTGAACTTGACACTACTTCTCACACCTACACTGTGCACATTACCTGACTTTATGTTATATTGTAAAGCAGCAATAATTAAAACAATATGGTATTGGCATAAAAATAGATACATGGATCAATGGAACAGAATAAAAGCCCAGAAATAAATCTAGAGATATATATTAATATTTAATTCATGATAAAGGATCCATGACCTTAAATTGGAGAAAGGAGAGTCTCTTTATAAATGGTGCTAGGAAAGCTGGAAGGTCACATGTAAAATGAAATTGGAATTATGTGTAGCAAAGCATGTCATAATGACAAAGACAAATATTGAACGTTTACATAGCTGAGATTTGACAAAGTAAAGTACTTATAAAAATTAGTAGATATTAATAAATGAAATGAGGCTTCCGTGGTGAAGGAGGAGGAAACAGAGAGAAAGGGCAAAAGGGGTAGAAGGTGGTGGTGGGAAAAAAAGGATAATAGGTTCTCAAAGGGGCCTTTGTTTTCTTGCCAAAAATAAATCCCTTCACTTATTCCGTGGAACGTCACTTCCTCATGGCAGAGACTCCTCCGTTACTCATGGAGGGAAAGTTCTGCCCGGCAGGAACACCAGAGCACCACACTCTTGGAAGGTCATCCTGGAACTCTGCCATCCGCAGCATCCCCTGCCTAGTCCAAATTCTTTGTTGTACAGATGAGAAAGCGGAGACTTCGAGAAGGGAAATGATGTGCCAAGGGACATGCAATGTGCCCAGTTAGAACTCCAGGTCTGCAGTGCCCACTGTGGTCCTCTCTGAGGTCATTGACTGCAGAACTATTGTAGAACCATTATTCAGGTCTGTGCAGATGCTGAACAACTTCTCTTTTGGTCAGTTGTTCTTTCCCTTCTTCTCCCCCGTATCCACAGCACTAGTAGGCAGATAGATGATACATGTTTTTAAGGTTGATTTGACTAAATATCCATTGGATAAAATTTAGGAATCTGAGGCTGAAGTGAATGGGGCTAGTGTTTAATTCCAAGGCAGTGGGGGGTTCAGACTCAGAAGGGAGACCTGCGGGACTTTGATGAAAAATTAATGGAGTCCCTGTGTGTGACAATAGTAGCTCTTCTTCCAGCAGCAGCTGTGACCTTTGAGAGTTAAGTGTCACCATGGGACCTTTCCTATAGGTGGGGGCCCCCTGCTTTCAGCAACTGAAGCTACTTACCAGTGATGGTCCTGCCGGGGCTTGTGGAGGAACATGATGAATTGGTGAAAAGGACATTACAAATGTCAGCTGGTGCCCCTGCTGGTTCTCCTGACAGTCTGCTGGGTCAGAAGAAGCTTTAAGTCCCCAGCTGTTTCAGGATGTTTGAGTAGACTTTGTTCTTCTTCTCCTAGTCCAGAGTTATTAATGTGAAAAATGTATTTATCTGGATTGAGGGACCATCAATAGAATCCAGTGGGATATATAAATATGTATGACGTATAACCTAGGAATGTTTTATCACATCTTCCCTCACACAGAACGCTCACTCTCCCCGAGGAGAACCCCTTTATTGTGGCAGCTTGTGTTCCAGAAGGTAGGGAAGGGGCGCAGTTGTCAGCCATAGATGCCTGCAGTATGTCAACCTGTAATGTTTGAGAAGACTTTGCCTCCCTCGTTATATTATGTTAGAAGAACTAACCCAGTGTTATTAAACTCCATTTGGAAAAACAAGACTGAAAAGAGCCGAAAAACAGCCAAGAAGCGACCCTGCTGGGGAGGGCTTGAACTTTGTCTCTCACAGTTGTCAATTCCTTAATGAGGCCACGTGGCAGGCAGATGCTAAGGTCCACGGCCTGTGCATGCTGAATTCATACTCCCTTTGAGTGGACATGGGACCTAGGACTTGCTGTCATGAACAGCAAGACTGATGGGTTGTCAATTCCTTGACTGCATTACGTAGGAAGGCGGCGACCTTCTTCCTAGGAGATGTTCTCCCTTGCTGGCTTTGCTGAAGCAAGGGGACAGGCTGGGTGGGTGGGCGCAGGGGGCAGGGGGCAGGTAGCAATAACGAACTAGCAAGTGAGGTCTTCACTCCTCTAGTTGCAAGAAACTCAATTCTTCCAACAACTATGCACATGTAGAAGCAGGCTCTTTATCAGCAGAGCCTTCAAGTGAGACTTCAGCCCCGACTGGCACCTTGTTCTCAGCCTTGTGAGAACTGTGAAGCAGAAGATTCAGCTAAGGTGTGGCCCAGAGCCCTGCCCACAGAAACTGGAAGCTAATGAGCATGTTATTTTAAGTTCTGGTTTGTTAAGCAGAAATAAACAACCAGTGCTGGTTCTGCTGGGGCCAAGTGCTTTGCCTACTGTTCTGCATTCCGTGGCTTTGACCTCTTGAAGGTTCTTCCTAATCTGTTAATTTTTTTTAAAGATTGATTTATTTATGCACACAAGGGGTGTAGGCCAGAGGTGTGTGTGGGGGGCAGAGTGGGGAGCAGAACAGAGAGATCTACTGAAACACACTGCTGAGGGGAGCAGAGCGCAAGACAGGAGAGGTCTGCTGCGCCATGTGGGAAGCTCCTTGGCCGGGTATCGAACTCGTGCTGCAGTGGCTGCTGATAGCTTCATAGTGCTGAGATTTAACCCGTTGCACCACCAGGGAGGCCCCTAATCTGTTAATTATCACCTGTGGCCATATCTGAAGCAGGGAGTTAGTCCTTCCTGAAGTCTATACAGATGTTGTATCCATTTTATTCCTAGGCACATCTGGGTCCCACAGGTGGCTTTTGTAGACAGGTCTAGGTGAACATAGGCTCAGTGGTGATTTCTTCAGTGATAATTAAATTTCCTCAAAACCAAGCTACACTTTATTGAATTTCAAATGCTAATGAGTCTAAGATACAATATTATTTTATCTACCACTAAGAAAGAAAAAAAAATTCGAATTAAACATTGGCACAGTGGTTTATCCCCTCAATTATGAGATGCATCCCTGGTTGAAGGATATGAACATGTGAAATTGTGTGCTTCTTGATGAAATAGCCTTCCCTTCTAATCTGCTACAGATGCCAGATTTGACAACAAAACTCTCATCTAGATCTTGGTTTTCATCTGGAAAGCTCTAGATTCTTATTTTCAGGGCACCACTGGACAGCTTTCTGTGACGACCTCAGGATCGCCTAAAACAAGGCCTAAGCAAGAAGTTAAGGATTTAATTAGGTGCTGCCATGCTCGTTTGAAAAGTGTTTACCAAAGATGCTCGAGAAGGATGGGGTCTCAGTCTTACTGTTCGCCCAGGCTGTCTCTTTGGTTTCCTCTCATAACCAGCATGAATTATTTTTCTCTAGAAGTTGCTAAATTAACAAGAAACAGCTAATACCATCACACACACACAAGGGGGAGGGCAAAGGATGAGAGGAGGAGGACACAGAGGAGTAGGGTGGAGGACGATGGGTGCTTTGTGGTAGGAGAAACAGTGACCGCACCTGAAGGGAGAAATCCCATATGGTCAAAAATTAAGAAGGATGTAAACCAATGGCCCTTCATTAAAAAGAAGCAAGAAAAACAACAAAAACCAAATACACCAGTCACACAAAGTTTCCCCAACATGTTCATTAGTGTAATGAGCCTGTTAGCACAGAATTTGCCTGCTCGGAGGGCGGGTTGCAGAGTCTGACCAAATGTAGCACCGTATGTGGTGGAAATGCCTAAAGACCCCACCTCTGAGAAGTATCCTTTTTCACCTGCTCTTAGCCCCAAGTGGATGCTCCATACTTAGATTCCTTTTTTAAAAAGATTTATTTTATTTATTTATGCATACAAGAGCTGCGGTGCAGGCCAGAGGTGTGGGCGGTGAGAGGATTCACCAGAGACAGAGTGGGGAGCAGAACAGGCAGATCGTCTGAAGTACACTGCTGAGGGGAGCAGCGGAGAGACAGGAGAGGTCTGCTGCGCCATGTGGGAATCTCCCTGGCCGGGGATCGAACTTGTGCTGCAGTGACTGCGGATAGCTTCATAGCACTGAGACTTAAATCCTTGCAGCACCAGGGAGGCCCCATATTTAGATTTCTTATGGAGCTAGAAATCCTGTATAGTTGTAATTCAGGTTTAACTCTTCTAAGAAAGGTGAAACTAATAGTGACTTCCCTAAAATAAGCTAGGAGTTTATTTTTTTTGTCACAGGCGGTCTGAAGAGGAGCCGTCTGGTCTGAAGTGATGATCCAGAGTGGCAGACATTTTGAGGGCATTGCTCAGCCACTCCCCACACACGCAGCTCCCACCTCCAGGTTGTGTTGAAGCCTGCTGTCCTTCTATTATATTCTTAACTCCAGTCAGTGGAAAGGGGTGGAAAGAAAGTAGTGGACAATTTCTTCTTTTCCTGGACATGCTGCTCATTCCCTGTTGACTGGCTTTAGACAGAAGGCTGCGCATGATGTAAGGAGGCTACGGATGTGGCCACTAGCTTGGGTGCCAGCTGTCCGGTCCATTTCTGGGGTGCTACTATGAATGGAAGAAGGGGAGAGTGGTTAATGATGCATAACTAGCCACAAAAACTCTGCCCCCAAATTTAGCCTAAAGCATCTATATTTGCATTGCTAAAATTTTTCAGGTCTCCCTTTCAAAAATAAAGAATGCTTGTTAGGCCTCCCCGGTGGCGCAGCGGTTAAGCGCTGCGCTGTGGAGCTGTTGGCAGCGGCGACGTGAGTTCGATGCTGGGCTGGGGAGAATCCCACATGGTGCGGCAGACCTCTCCTGCCTTGCCCGCTGCTCCCCTCAGCAGTGTATTTCTGATCTGCCTGTTCTGCTCCCCGCTCTGTCTCTGGTGAACCCTCTCACCCCCCCACGCCTCTGGCCTGTACCCCAGCTTGTATGTATAAATAAAAAATAAATCTTTAAAAAAAAAAAGAATGCTCGTTAATGTCTGCAAGATTAAATGTGCTCTTAGAGAACTCCTTCCAGAAACAATGGAATCTTGCAAAGACAAATTTAATTCCTCAAACCAGAGGGCAGACACATCCCTATTACTCTAAAAATGGTAGCTCTTTGTGTTTAGGAAAATCTTAAGAAAAGGGCCTCTGGAAGGGATGGCATAAGAAGAGTTTTCAGAGTGTACTTATGATATTTTCTCAAAGAATCTTCCAGCAATCATTTTCTGTTGGTTATTACAGTTCTCATGTTACAAATAAAAACACGAAGACCCTGGGAGATTCGGAGATAGGGGGCTGTTGACAGGCTGTGGACAAGAGCCCTGGGGCTTGTTCCTGGTGTGGACGGTGGTTAGTCAGCTGGACTTGACTCTCACTGCTGTTTTAAGTGGTTATAAAAGTAGAGACTCTAGAAGAGCCTCTGTCTGGCTCAGATGGAGAATTTCACCAATTAAAAAGATAAGATAGACATGTTGTCTAATGAGCTAATTATCACACACTTACTCAACGCTGCACACAGAGGGCGGATGGGCTCTTAAAGACGGCTCACCCCAGCCTCTGGAACAATCTCTCTGACCACCCAGGAGCCTCTATGGGTACCAGCAGAAATTAAACTTTTACTTTCCTAACAAAATAGCCTTTATTCCCTATTTTAATATGGGCATGCCAGGATGCTGGACTGTAAGCGCCACGAAGGCAGATGCCACGTCTGTCTTCTCGTGTTTTTTGCCCCTACTCGGCCCAGAATCAGACGCCAAGCGTCCATGCCTGAGATATTTGTTGAGGGAATGATTTGATTTGGAAAACAAAGGCCTTTTCTCAATCATTTGACTAATTTATTGGGAAATCTTGAGGTCTTCTCTGGCACAGTCAAGTATATAATGCCAACATCAAAAATATTTAAACATGATCAGAGGGACAAGTAACAATAAAAAGAAAAGACTAGTAGGCATCCATGTTTAAGAGACATTCTGCGAGGGAGGGGCAGGAAAAAGGGTCAAGATGGGGGAGAGAAGAGCACAAGGGACTATAGTGATGGTTCACAAGTGAATTGGTGGTGGGAATTTTATGGGTAATACACAACAATGAAATAGATAATAATAATAAATAATAATAATATTAAAAAAACAATGAAAAAATATTTAAGCATGAACTAATCGTGTGCATTTTACAGTAGACACACTAGAGCTAGTCCATAGATTTAAAAGGGTCTCGTGGTCCTGTTCCCAGGGCTTGGGGTTCTTCGGGTCTTGATTATGCTTGTAAAGGAATTCAAAGCCACGTCTAGACAGAGCAAAGCAAAGTTTATTGACCCACAGTGCACCCGGGAGGAGATTCAGGTAGGCAGAGTCCAGGAAAGAACAACTGCATCAAATGGTGGGGGGCTCCTGGCTTAAATGGGGTGCAGGGGCTACCCACTCCCTCCCTTTCTGGGATTTACTGTGCCAGTGCTCCCGGGGTGTTGGCTTATTGGTCTGGGCAGGAGTTTCTAAGTCACTCCCCCCCGCCCCATCTACTGCTATCCTGGGGTGAAGATTTATCAGCCCCTGCAGCAGTTGTAGTGGGGGGACTGCTGTCACTCTCTGGGCATTTTGGGGCTCTCCTCTGGGTTTGATCAGATCTGGCAAGTATTTCCTGGGGCCCTAGATATAGTTGGCTGTAAGTTTTTTTTTTAGGCATTGGTCCTCCCTGCCCAAACTGCTTAGCAGTCCAACAGGTTTGGGAAATGCTCTCTGAGTCCACAGGCCACGCTGGGATGTATGTAATACATTTCCGTAAAGTCTGGTGGTAAAGAAACCTGATATTGATGAGCTCATGAGCTCAGACTGGCCTTCTGTATGGCAGCTTATTGCTGTCTGTGACTGCCAGCCTGTTAATCAGTCTGCACGCTCCTGTCTCTGGACTCCCTAACCAGATCTTTGCAGAGGGCATCTGGGCAGTGCTGGGTGATGGATAATATAAGTGACTTGTGCTTACAGGAGCTGGGGAGAGTTTCCTATACTGAGTATACCAGGAAGTTCTACTGAATGATGGGCCTTCTTGGGAATTTGCTCGATATCCGTCCCCACCTCCATCTCAATCCACATCAAAAGCCTTTCCAAACTCACGTCTTCTTTCCCAGAGCATGAGAATTTCCCCTTGCTACTCTTAACATTTTTTTTCTTTTTGAAAATTGATGATGGTTCCTTTAGATTAATATGGCCCTAGTTGGTTTTCAAATATTCTTTCAATGTGTTGCTGTAGCATACTGATGGCTGATTTTTCCTGCTTTTTTTTTTTTTACAGCAATCATTAACAAGAGAGTCTTGTTCATCAGGCAGGAGGGCCATATTGCCTCTCCAGATAAATCCATTTCTGTGAAAATTTGATAACCTTTCATATAATTTAGGTATTTATAAAACTCAACACGTTTTTTGATGCTATCAGAAAAAATGCTTCCTGCAAAAAGCATCTTGTAGAAAAGCAGCTTGCAAAAAACTTGGATGCTTCTTGTGCTTGGAATTAGCAATAGAGGCCAGTTCTTTGCATCATGATTAGCACCTCTATCTCTTTCTTGTGTCTTGGACTGCAGATCAAGGGTTCAACCTGGGAATCAATGCTATAAAAACGGGGAGGTGATTTTTATATTCTTTTGGGGTTGTTAGCAGGAAATGTAAGAGGAGTCTCTGTAACAGAAATGGTGCCAGTTGTTAGGTGGAAGTCATAGCAAGGAAGTCTTTTCTCCTCTCCTAGGAGAATAGAATGACCAGACTTGATAGCCACACAGCCCTCTTCCTGTTCTCATTGCCATTTTAGCTGGAAGAAGGGAACAGGTGGCTATTTTCTGGTTGCGTTGAGTCCTGGTCCCTATCTTGTTTGGGGCATATTCACAGAGTGGCCTTTTCTCTGTCTCATTCCATATCAGCCATTGGGTGGCCTTGTCCAATTATTGCCTATATATTGTCAAAGGTTGTTTATGTTTGGTTGGAACATTATGGCTAGTATGTCATCCACGACTATTTTTATAACTTCTCACTACCATTGAGGATTTCCTTTCTCCCATCATAGTTTTATTTTGTTGAAGAAAAGGTGACTCTGCCTAACTTTGGAGTTAATGATGTTGGCACGTGGGCTATAATCCTGTAGATTTTGCTGTGGTCTCCTCCTATGCTGGAATAATCATCCCTGAATAGGAAAAAGGCAATTTGTTTTATTTGCAAGAGATTTGTCTTTAGGTTTTCTCCCCAGGCAGGTGCATGCTGATTGCCCACCAAGTGATTTCTCCACGGAGAGACTTGATAGCTGGGGCCTGTGGAATTAGTATCTGTTCCCTGGAGAATCTATGATGCTAAGAACGGAGGGAGGATCAAATAAACAACTTCACTAGGTGCCTTTCAGCTGAAGGAGAGAGGAGCTTCCCAGAGGGGAAAGTTTTCATGCTGCAAATCTTAGGGGACTTCTTTAGACCTGTGTGTGTGTATCTTGTAATATGTCAACATCCATGTTGAAATAATCCTTGTTAATACTCATTTATAATTTAGAAATCATCATAGCATTTGTAGAGTTTATTAGTGCCAAGGACAATGGTTTCTATGTATTATCCTACCTATTCCTAATGAACAAAGAAATGAAACAATCTCATATGTTTTATGAGGAATAAGGTGCGAAAACTCAGTTCACTTCCAGGGAAATGCTGGTGGTGACTGGTGGGGTTGAGACACAAATCACATTCCAGAAGACTCTAACTCCTGTTTGTCTATTTTTCTTTCCAATGGGACATGCAATCAAAGCAACATACTATGT
Organism: Scalopus aquaticus; assembly: GCA_004024925.1. Classification (NCBI taxonomy): domain Eukaryota; kingdom Metazoa; phylum Chordata; class Mammalia; order Eulipotyphla; family Talpidae; genus Scalopus; species Scalopus aquaticus. Next base: position 10,328 of record PVIJ01023755.1, read on the forward strand.
ACATGGATATTTAGGGGTATTGACGCCACCTAATATTATTGAATCAAGAGCTGCAAGACTGAACTCTTGTTCCTTGCACTTAAACATGTTGGTTGATCATTTGAATGCTGCTTTGCACACACTGGTGCTTAGATCCCACTAGTGTAGGCTGCATACTCATAACTTCCAGTTAAATGTTTTTTAATCATTCGTTCATTGATTCATTCATTCAATATTTATAGAATACCTCCTGTGTTGAAGGCTCTATAGAGATGTTAAAATGTCATGGAAATAAAATATATTTCAATTGCCTTATGGAGAGGAGGGAAGGTCTTAAATGTGAGTAAATAATTTAGATAGGAAGCAATAAATAATATTCATTAATAAACATGAGATGCAAAGGGTATTCGGTGGAAGAAAGAGTTACTTTCAGGGAGAGAAGGCTGGCAGGAAACATATGCTGAGCTGGGAAAACTTCAGGGAGAGACTGACTCTGAAGGAGTAGGTAGATTTGGGCTTACAGAGGTATATTTTTTTTCTTAAGATTTATTTTTTTATGCATACAAGCTGGGGTGTAGGCCAGAGATGTGGGAGGGTGAGAGGATTCACCAGAGACAGAGTGGGGAGCAGAACAGGAGGATCTACTGAAGTACACTGCTGAGGGGAGCAGCGGGGAGATAGGAGAGGTCTGCTGCGCCATGTGGGAAGCTCCCTGGCTGGGGATGGAACTTGTTTTGTGCTGCTGTGGCTCTGGATAGCTTCATAGTGCTGCGCTTAACCCACTGTGCCACCAGGGATGCCCCAGAATTATATTTTCTACATGGTACATGTGTTGACTCACCACCTATAGCTCCCTGGCTTTGAGGAAGTAAACTCCATTACAAGTGGGATTACAGTAAGAGCCTTTTAGCAAAGAAGGGTGGACAGGCCCTAAGAGATAGGAGCAGCCCCGACTGACAACCCACCAGAGAGCAGAGTTCTTAGTCCTATGGCCGCAAGAGGATGCTTTCTGCCAGTAACATCGGGGAGGCTGGCTGCAGACCCACATGCTGGGTGCCTCTCGATGCGTTCTCAATCCTTTACACCCTGATTGTAGCACGCAGAGGGTGCAGCTTAGCAGAATCCAGATTCCTGATGCATAAAACTCTAAGATAATAATTGTCTGTTTCTTAAGTCCCTAAATTGTGGAACTTTGTTATACAGCAATAGAGATATTGCGATTACAATAATAGGACTTATTTCATTTTTGAGGAATACTTACTCTTTCTGGTCTCATTTCCTCGAACAATGCTACAGCAAACATGCTTAAATATATGGTCTTATGGATTAGAACTTTTATTTTCACAGGTCAATTTGCAACATTGACATTCTGGACTAAAGATATTTTTTCTTTTCAAATGATATAGTCAGTTCCTTCTAAAGGGAATTAGCACTTCAGTTTTCAATTAGCAATATGTGAGAGCACCATTTTGTTACATCACCACAAGTAATAGGTGTTATCATTCGCTTTTCAAATTATGCCAGTTGTATTGGTGTAAAATTGTTATCTCCACGTTACTTTAATTTACAGCTCATATTAGTCAAATTGAGCAACTTTTCCCATGTTGCTTGACTCTTCGGTTTTAATTTATTATGTGTTGGCACCTCCCATCTGGTTGTTTGCAAGGATAGACAATCAGAAATCAAAGGTGAAGTCAGATGCATCTCTTTCCTATCTCCTTTAGGACTTGTTTTACACCCTGGTTTCTCAAGCTGTAGATGAGGAGGTTTAACATGAAGATAATCATGCCATAAAACACGGAAGCCACTTTTTCCTGCCCTTGAGACTCACACGTGATGTAGGAACATGTAGGACAGAGTCCCATAGAAGATGGTGACCGCTACCAGGTGGGAGGCACACGTGGAGAAGACTTTTCTCCTCCCTGTGGCAGAAGATATCCTCAGGGTGGCAGCCGGGATAAAGATGTAGGAGAAGATGACAACTGACACAGTGAACATCAAATTAAATCCCACAAAGACAATTATTAGCATGACATTGATGTCAATGTTGGAGCAGGACAGGGCAAGAATTGGGCGACCATCACAGAAAAAGTGGCTAATAGCATTAGACTTGCAGAAGGACAGTGAAAATGTAAAACCTGTGTGCACAGAGGAATTGATTGAGCCCACGACGTACGAGCCAGCTGCTAGCTGGATGCAGACTCTTCGGGACATGACCATGGTATAGCACAGTGGGTCGCAGATGGCTACGTAACGGTCCATGGCCATGGCCGCCAGGAGGTAACAGTCAGTGGTTGCAAATGTTGCATAAACCAGTAACTGTACAGCGCAGCCCCTGAACGAGATGGATTTGTTCTCTATGAAGTTCTGCAGCATCTTGGGCGTGATAGCAGAGGTATAACAGAGGTCCACAAAAGCCAGATGTTGTAGGAAAAAGTACATCGGTGTCTTTGGTCTGGAGTCTATCTTGATGAGTAGAATCATGCCAACATTACCCACCAGGGAGATCACATAGATTAGCAGGAATGCTGGAGTAGATGAATGGTCCACTTAATCTAGACTTTTGAAAGATAATGACTTTTATGACTTGTCGGTATGGGACAGATATTGAGTTAGTGTTCATTAAATGGCCATAATAACATGTGCAAATGATCTATTAAGGGTGTGTGCTACTGACTGACCAGCAGATTGAGTCATTGAATTATTTATTCATTTAGGTCCTTTCCCAGGAATACACAATCAAACTGAGTTCCCTCACTCCATTTCTATCACATCATCTGAGATGAAGCTATCCTTTGGTCTTGGAGCAAAGCGTGGTGGGAACTTTGTTCTGACCCATTCACCCATAGTTCTCTACCATAATTCATGTACACATTGCGATGATACATGGCTGGTGTTGAGAAAAGGACTCTGCTCTGATTTACTCTCACCAGCGTCACCTCCAGATTCTCTGCAGCTGGTGTAGGCTGAGTGTCCAGCAGGGTGTGCCATTGCAGCTCCTTCTAATTGGGGAATTCACACTTGGAACCTAAGGGATCGATACTTACTTTCTTGACAGTCTGAGGGAGTCTAGGAGCTGAGATGAAATTGGAAAAACAACATTCATTAGTTTCTTTCTTCTGGAGACATGTTCAGATTTCTAGAGGGAATGAGATTTGTTTTTGTGCTATTGCCATTGGGGACTTGCCTTTGTTTCTGAGTTGTCCTGCTGTTGACAAATTACCTTCCTTCCTCCCTTCTTTCCTTCCACTGATTTCCTTTCTTCCTGTCTCCTCTCCCTCCCTCTCCTTCTCTCTCTCTCTCTCTCTCTCTCTCTCTCTCTCTCTCTCTCTCTCTCTCTCTCTCTC
>PVIJ01023756.1:0-13649 GCA_004024925.1 Scalopus aquaticus
ATTAAAAAATTAAAAAAAAAAAAAAAAAGAAACACACACAACTCCTGAACTACTGGATATTAAAAAAACTGTAATATCTCTCATAAAACACCTTAAACTTTCGCCAAAACAATGTGTAAAGCTTCTAGACTGAGTATGATAAAAGAAATAGCTCCTAATAGTTCCAAATAAATCCACCGTGGCGTGAAAAACTGGAGACTAGATGAACATACATTAATACGTGAGCGGCTACCTGATACTGGTACTAATATGTGAGCAGATCACAAAGTGTTAATATTTAAATGAGTATATTTCATAATTCTTCTACCATCACTTCTTTTCCATTAGTACTTTGATATTCCTTTTATTTTTTAATTGTATTTTTTTATTGAGGTGATGTTGATTTACAATATAGTACAATTTAGAGGTAAAGGTTCAAACCTCTTCAGATATTGCTACCACATTACTCCTATCACCAAAGCACTCACTATCTCCTGCCACAGTCCCTCAGTACTCCCTTCCCTCTCTGACAGCTGCAATTCTACAGTCTTTTCTAGAATTTGTTTTAGTTTAGATTTGTCTATTCCTTTGTTTTATTTCTGTGTATTCTATATATGACTAAAGAGATCTGATGTTTGTTTTTCTCCTTCTGACCTTTTTCACTTAGCATAATACCCTCCATTTTGTTGCAAATGGCAAAATTTCATTTCTTTTTATACCTGAGTTGCATTCCAGTCTGTGTACATACTACATTTTCTTAATCCACTCCTTGTCCTTGGGCACTTAGGTTGTTTCTGTAACTGGCCTATTATAAAAAATTTTGCAGTGAAGTCAACATAGGAGTGCATGAATGAAACAGATACCAAAAATGCAATCCAGAGATCAATGAAACCTATGTGAATTCTTTGAAAAAATAAGCAAAACCAAATAAACCTATAGCTAGATTTTTTAAGATAAAAAGGAAGAAAACTAATATATCAGAAAGAAATTACTACAAAATTCTCAGAAATATCATCATAATATTGATCATGAGGGACTACTATGAACAATTTTTATGCCAATAAATTGGATAAACTGGCAGAAATGGACAAGTTCTTAGAAGCATAAAATCTTCTAGGATTTAATCAGGAAGAAATAGAAAATCTAAACAAATTACAAGCAATTGAAACAGTAATCAGTAATCAAAATTCTCCCCAAAACCAAAAGCAAGGATCAGATGGCTTCACTAGTGAGTTCAGCCAAACTGAAAAGATAAACTAATATCTGTCTTTCTCAAAGTCTTACAAAAAATTGAGCAAAAGAGAATATTTCCGAACACATTTTATATGGCCAACATTATTCTGATACAAAAATCAGACAGGGATGTTACAAAAAAGAAAACTACAGATGAATGAATATCTCTGATGAACATGTGTGCAGAATTACTTAAGAGGCTATATCCAAGTGGGATTGATTGAAAGGATGCAAGAAGGGTTCAACACCCACACACCAATCATTATAATTCACCAAATCAACAAAAAGAAAGACCAGAATCATATGATCATATCAGTAGATGCAGGAGAAAATATTTGAGAAGATTGAATATCCTTTTATGATACAAACTCTCAAAAATGGGTATAGAAGAATATGCTTCAACATAATAAAGGTCATATATGGCAAACTCACAATTAACATCACTCTCAATGTTTAAAAACTAATTTTTCCTTTAAAATCAGGTGAAACACATGGATGTCCACTTTCATTATTACTATTCATCATAGTATTGGAAGTTCTAGCTAGAGCAGGAGAAAGATATAAAAGGAATCCAAATTGGGAAAGAAGAAGTCAAAATATCACTTTTGCAGATGACATGATAATATACATAGAAAATCCTTAAGATGCCACTAAAAACTAATAGGAATAATAAATCAGTACAGTGAAGAGGCAGGCTACAAAATCAATAAACAAAAATCAGTTATGCTCCTATATGCAAGCAATTAACTGGAAGAGAAATATCAAGAAAACAATCCTATTTATACTTTCATTGAAAATAATTAAATACCTGTGAATAAACTTAGCAAAGGAGGTGGAGGACTTGTACAATGAAAATTATAAGACATTATTAAAAGAAATGAAGACAGAAAGAAATGGAAAGACATTCCCTGTTCATGGATTAGAAGAATTAACATTGTTAAAATGGCTATCTTATCCAAACTAACATGCAATTTCAATATGCCCTCTATCAAAGTCTCAATGGCATTCTTCAAGGAAATAGATCAAACATTACTGAAATCCATATGGAACCACAAAAGACCTAGGATAACCATAGTAATTAAGATGAGAAAAACAACAACAACAAAGCATACCTCACAGCTTCAGACTTTAAACTATACTACAAAACCATTGTAATCAAAACAGTATGGTCCTGGAATAATATGGACACAGACCAGTGGCGTAGAATTGAGTGCCCAGAAATATAACCATGCATTTATTAAGACAATAAAATAATAGAAATGTTCACGGAATTTAATAGCAACTGATACTTGCCTTCTTTTTATTCTGTTGCCACTCTGCAAATATAGTTCCTTATTAACTTTCACCCCATCCATATCTATAGCTTCCCCATTGAAACTATTGCTCCTGTATTTTCCATACCAAACCGCTTTCCTACTGACTTCAGAATGATCAGATCATAGATAAGATCTGGCATGCAGTATTCTTGCTCAAAATCATTCCCCTGTATCTAGGTGCTTATAAAGTCCATATTCCTTAGCCTGGTATATAAAGAAAACCAGGTCTGGACTAGGATCTAGACCAACTTGACTTTATGACCTATTCTAGAATATATAGTAAAATCAGTCAAATCAGAATTTCTGAAACATCTTTTAGGATGCATCTCCAGAAGCAAAGGAAATGAAGGAAAAGATAAACAGCTGGGACTACATCAAACTAAAAATCTGTACAGCAAAAACGATAATAACCAAAACAAAGAGACACACTACTGATTGGGAGAAAATGTTTGCACTCCATACAACTTATAAAGGATAGATTGTAAAGATCTACAAAGAGCTCACATAATTCAACAAAACCAAGCAAATATTCCAGTCAAAAAATGGGCAGAAAAAAAAAATGGACAGAAGAGCTAAAAAGACACTTATCCAAAGAGGAAATGCAAATGACCAACAAGTATATGAAAAAATGTTCAACATCCTTTATAATCAGGGAATCACCTTACACCAGTGCGAATGACACATATTAAAAAAAAAAAACTGGTAAAAATAAATGATGACAAGGATGTGGAGAAAAAAGATACTCTGGTGGGAATGCAAACTGGTTCAACAACTGTGGAAAGCTGTGTAGAGGACCCTCAAATTACTAAAAATGGAGCTACCATATGACCCAGCAATTCCACTCCTAAGACTCTACCCAAAGGGCACAAAAACATTAATTAAAAGGAAACCTGCACTTCTATGTTTATTGCAGCACTACTTACTTAGGTAAGATATGGAAACAACCTAAATGCCCAAAAACAGATGACTGGATCAAGAAGATGTGGCATATATACACAATAAATTACTATTCAGCAATCAAAAAAGATAAACTCACACCATTTGCAGCAACATGGATGGAGCTGGAAGGAAAAATAAAAATATCAGATGGTTTCTCTTATAGAAGGAATATAGGGAAACCAAATGCAGGTAAGAAAAAAAAAACTAGGAGGCAAACTATAAATTGGAGACATACAGCAGGGGAAGGGGAAGGAGAGGGAGAGGGGTCAAAACAGGGTAGGGATGAGCACAAGAGACTGGTGATAGTTCACAGGCAATTGGTGGGAATTTTATGGAGATTACACCTGAGGTGGGGGAGAAACCAAACATTTTCTAAATGAACAACGATGTAAAAAAATATGTTATATATCTATATCTCTATCTATCTATCTCTCTCTATCTGTCTGTCTATCTATCTATCTATCTATCTATCTATCTATCTATCTATCTATCTATCTATCAAATAAAATAATAGAATTTCTGAGTCACATAAGCATGTGCATAATTTCATTCATGGTATCTCGTTTTATTTTAGCTTATTTCCTTTTTTTCTACTTTATGAGAATTAAAATTCCAGCTCAATGCCATGTGCCTGAAAAATATTTTTTGACTGATTGGCTAATTCCTTTATTAAACTTCTCTTATATTCCTTCAGCAAATTGTATATTCTCCTCACTGATATTTTCATGGTGCTCAGATACCTGTGATAGACTAATCTTTCTGTGAAAATACTATTACACATATTTAACCTCTCTATTAGGTTTCAGGCTCCCTGGGAGCTAACCTCTGCCTTGATGACATTTGGATGCACAATGGCACTGAGAGGCGATATGTACACACTGTTCCTGGGGTGAAGGCAAGGCCTTTTAGGCTATCCTTTTTGTTTGAGATTTCAAGTTTGAAAAATTTCCCATGGGCATAGCTGAATCAGTCAATTAATAGTACCTGAACTCATCAGAGAAGGTTTCATAAGTTGTAAACTTGTTTTTTAAATATAAAAAAAAAATCATTATTTTTTAAAATTGTGGTAACATTGGCTTACAACACTGTTTATGATTTAGGGGTATAAGTTCACTTCTCCTCAAATGTACATTGCTGAACTATACCCAGAACCAAAGCACCAATATCCTCCACCATCTTCCATTGTGCTCCATTCCTATTTGCTTCCCTTCCTTAACTCTCCCCTCTGATAACTAAATTCTGCAGTTAGATTTCTAGGGTTTGTTTTGGTTTTAGTGTCACCTGTTCTTTTATTTTGTTTCTCTTTATGAATGAAAATATTTGATATTTGTCTTTTTCCTTCTGACCTATTTTGCTTAGCATAATCCCCTCAGTTGCATCCATATTGTTGCAAATGGCAAGACTGAATCTTACTTTATTGCTGAGTAGTATTCCATTCTTAATTCATTCATCTGTCTTTGTACACTGAAAAAATTTTTTTCCCCATGACTTGGCTATTTTGTATGCTAAGTTAACATTAATTTATGTCTTAGATCTTTGTATTCCTTTCTAAATGTGAAGGAAATTGGAAAACAAAGTTAGTAAGCAGAAGGATGTTCTCTAAAATAGGAGCAAAGGTTTTGTGATGCTTTGTGGGTATTTATCCAACATAGGGGAGATCTTGAAGAAATGATTTACTCTGGTATAGCAAATATAAATATCTAGTGACTGAACAGTCTTTCTGACAGAGACAAGATCTGTATCTCTCAGAAAAATGTACCATAAAATACACAAACTCTTCTTCTTTGCATAGATATGTGTGTGTTTATACACATGTATGTATTCTCTAACTTTTCTATTTAATAAGATGAGAATTATCTCAGACATTTTATAGTAAGATTAGTAGCAGCTTAACTCCCTCTTTTCATTTAGTTGAATTAAAAAATTGGAGTAAAAAGGCAGTTTTTAAAAAGATTTATTTATTTATGCATACAAGCTGGGGTGTAGGCCAGAGGTGTAGGGTGGTGAGAGGATTCACCAGAGACAGAGTGGGGAGCAGAACAGGCATGTCAACTAAAATACACTGCTGAGGGGAGCAGTGGGTGACGCAGGACAGGTCTGCTGTACCATGTGGGAATCTCCCTGGCTGGGTATGGAACTCGTGCTGCATTGCCTGTGGATAGCTTCATGGTGCTGAGCTTAACCGGTTGCACCACCAGGGAGGCCCTAAAAGGCATTTTTGTTATGGTGATGGAACCTGGAGACAGCCAGGGCTTTTGGCTAGAGATCTGGGGTAACTGTGATCTTATATGTAAACAGATTAACAGGGAATCTTTAAAGTTTGATAATCCTGGTGATAACTAAATCCATCTTTTTCATATTGGTACTTCTTTTAAATTTCAGGAGGTGATCCTTGATCCTTGATTGTATCCTCTGTGAGGCTTTTATACTATGGTTATATTTCCATACTCTCAGGGCCAATGGTCTGTGAGTTGTGACTTGTACACGATGGGTGCTTAAGAATCTCATAAATAAATTTATGTTTTGAAAAAATAAATAATTGCCTACAGATAAAAATAAATATAAAAAATATGCACTTGTATTTGAACTAGCTTTATATGATTTTTCTCAAAGGAGAAGGAATTTTAGGGTAGACCCAGGAATAGCTTTGAGCACATTCCTTTCTGCCATACGTGTCACAAAGTTCCTTTAAAATTTAGTACAAAATTCTTGGCTATTGGAAGGTTTTCTTTAATCTTCCTTTACTAAATCAACATGAATTTGTTTACCTTTATTTGTAAAATCTCATTGTATGTATATAATTCATATTAATTTTGAGGTTTTTGAGGCTCTAGTAAATAATATTTGAAGCTGAAAGAGAAGTCTTCCTTTCTTGTGACTGTCAAAATATAAATATTGATGATTGCCTAATATTAGTTAAAATATAATAAATCATGCTTTGTTTTTGCTTATAGCTTGAGGAGGAATATCAGTAATAACTCGTAAAATAAAATAGAGCAAAACCCTTAAGGTGTTTAATAATGTATCCACATTGTAAACGCAGAACTAATAAATTAAAAACAAAAACCTTACCTTTCCATCTGCTAAAATCAAATGATATTTGCATTTATTGAAACAAAAACATCTGTCTTGTTTGACAGATGTCATAGCTGTATGTTGATTCTTTTGGAATGGACAACATTTCTGAGGCTTAGGCACATGATAGAGAATGCCCTTCTTCTCCCCTTAACAGGAAACCACAGGATGTAGTTCTGAAGGCCTCTGAATTGCCATGACAGGGCATAGAACAACAGATGGTCCCTCAGGCAGACTAATCCTATGTTATTTAATACTGAAAGCAAAGCTGTCAACTGTTTCAGGGAAAACATAGAGGCCGGAACTGAAGAATTGATGAGTAAACATGAAAGAAATTGATTTCGAAATATTTAGTTTGAAATGTATTTTAATTTTTCAGTCTAAACACACATTGTTACTGATTTGGAATTCTAAACCACTGTTTGGATTTTTAAAATAAGTGTTTTTGAAATTGCTGGGAAGAAAACTCTCTCAGGAGGCCTTTCACTAACAAATTTTAAATGAATAAAAAAAATAGAGTTATAATACATTAGTTTGAAGTTATTGTTTGAATGTTAGTGTATTTGAGCAGTAGGTTATAAGAAGCAATCTCTTTAGAAGTTTAACAAATGCATTTTGAACCTATGACATTTTCACAGAATTTGACATATAGTGGGTTCATCTTGGACCTTCTCTACGGGAGTTTAATTGTTTATTTAAGAGGAGAATCTCATTATACTCATAATGTTATGGTGAGATCCCACTATGACATACTTTTATTCTTTGCAAATAGAAGATCTGTTTTTTATTAAAATCTATTTTTTAAATATAAAAGTACTTACAAAATTTAAAATAAGAGGAATACATGTTCCTTATAGAAAATAGAAATAATACAATATTTGTAATCAGGGGAATGAACTTCTAATCCTATTCTGCAGAAATATTTACTACTATCACATAGATGACTAGTCATTCTTTCTCTCTCCCTATATATGGTGATATATGTGGTTTACAGATACCTCTTTTTTTTCTCCTCATTGAAATGTAGCAGTTTTGGAAATATTGTTTTGAAATTTGGCATATCAAACATTTTAAACAAATTAAATTGGAAGAAACAATTCAATGTGTGACCAAAGCAAAGAAACCAGATCAACATCATTTTCTAAGGGTATGTTTCACGGAGGGAAAAGAAAAACAGCGATTTTAGAGCTATTTTTCCAGTGTAATAGGAAAATTTCTTTAGAGATTAGTGAAACACATGATGATAAAAAATATGATGGCAAACTATGTTTTTTAAAAGATTTATTTATTTATGCATACAAGCTGGGGTACAGGCCAGAGGTGTGGGGAGGTGAGAGGGTTCACCAGAGACAGAGCAGGGAGCAGAACAGGCAGATAGATGGAAATACACTTCTGAGGGGAGCAGCGGGCGAGGCAGGAGAGGTCTGCCGCACCATGTGGAAAATCTCCCTGGCTGGGCGTCAAACTTGTGTCACTGATGCTGACAGCTCCACAGCACAGCGCTTAACAGCTGCGCCACCAGGGATGTCCCCATGGCAAAATATTTAAAAATTAATTTGCTCAGCTAAAGTTAAATGCCCACTATGTGTGAAGCATAGCACATAATACATAAGTACCTATTATGTGTGCTAGGTATTGGGGGTTCAGAAAGAAGTGTTTTACGACTTTAGCAGCTAATATGCTAGTGAGATGGTTAGAAAGGAGAAAGCAATTCACAAGAGCACTAAATAGGGAATCATGGGAATGCAGAAGGAGGGTATCCATGCCAATGGAGATAAGTCAGTAGGTTAAATATTTTCAGCCTTAAGTATTTGCAGACTCTCTATAGAAATGGTTTAGCATCTTAAGAGTGCTTTCTTATTTACAAACTGTTTGTACATGGTGAACTCAGTTTCCTCAACTGTAAAATGGGGATAATGATGATACTTCATCCCCCACCCCAAGATTAATAAATAAATCAACATGTTTAAATATTTAGAGTTATGTAGTTTTCACATTAAAAACATTCACTTATTAGACTTAAAGCAGTGGAATTTGTAAGTCTGTTGCTTAAGAAGGAGATGTATTACAAGATAGTTATATAAAGTTTTGGGATCAGCCTCTCTCATGTACCTGATGAAACTATAAATGTGATAGAAAACAGATGGAATGTCTAGAATTAGAAGAGTAGAAAGGCCAGAGCTAAAGGGAGCACAAGTTTATAAAGGTGTGGATGAAGGAGACGGTTCCTGGAATGAGTGATGAAAGTGACCTGAAAGGAAGGATGTTTTTCATATTCATGAAATGAAATGAAAATGAAAATCAAGAAAGAAGAGAGTTTTAAGCAGTGGTGTGAATATTAGGTGTGGCAGAGATATCACGTGTGTGTGGACATGAACATGTCAGTTTAGTTTGGAAACTAGGAGTATATTAGGAAGCAATGTCATTAGAAATTGGTTGAAGGCAGACAGTCATGGGTTGAGAATGGAAAAAATAGAGAATTAGTAGAATGCACTGAGAATCCTGACCATAAAAGTAATGAAACAACTAGAAGTCAAGAAAATATTTTCTAAGATGGTAGAGATTTGAGAATGAGGTAAAGAGTAGAGAAATAGAAGATGGAGGACAAAGCACAAAATTCAGAATCTGTGAAGAGGAGGGCAACAAATAATGAATCTTGAGCAAGGATGATAGGTTGAAATATAATTAAGGGCAAAGAAATACAAGCTAAAAAAATGGTAAAGTGGCAAGTGGTAAGGACCCTGCATATGAAGCTTAAATGCATTCATAAATAATTTAGTCTCAGGGACATAAGACTGATTCGTATGGTTATAAAATTTGTTATCCTTAATGAATGATCTAGATGACTTTGGAGATCCTGAGTTCACATTGAAACAAATCTACTGGGTTGTGTGATTTTTATCCTGTAGTAACCAGGAGCCTGGTTATAGGGTTAGGGTGGAGTGGAAGGTAGTAATGGGAAATGGTGGGTTATGGGCTACAGGCTGCTCAGGGGAGAAAATGAAATAAAATGACAGCATGAGAAAAGAGTTTAAGGAATTAGAAGATTGTGATTACTTGGACTGAAACTTGTAATGAAAACAAGGCAGTGAAAGAGTTAAATAAGAGGATCTTTGGCCAAAAAAAAAGAGTTATGTTTTCAGAAATGGTACTGTTATGAATGTTAATGTGGCTGAGGGCTGCTGAAGAGGAATAGTAAAGTTAAAATTTCATAAATTGATATGAGCTATAATTTCGAATCTAATTTCAGCCATTGGGGCTCCCTGGTGGCCTAGGGCTTAAGTCTCAGAATTATCACCTATAAGGCCTGAGTTTGATCCCAGGCCAGGGAGCTAACCCACATATGGCACAGCAGATCTCTCTTGTCTGGCCTTTGCTTCCCTTAGCAGTGTATTTCAGTGAATTCACCTGCTCTGTTCCCCACTCTGTCTCTGGTGATTCCTCTCACACCCTCCCTTCCTCCTACCCCTGCACCTCTGGCATACACCCCAGTTGTTCTACACAAACATAAAAAAAAATCTTAATTTCAGTCCATGAAAGTTAAAGAGGATTCATTTGCAAGACTATGCTCTCCATTATGTTTTTTATATTTTTAATATTTCAAATTGATAGGGTACCTCCTTTAAAGGAAAGGAGGACAGAGTCACTAAATACATTCCTGAGGGGAAATATTTATTTACTATTATAAATACTTTATAATAGTTCCCAATACAAGGACAGACAATAAAGGAAACTTAATAAGCATTTGTTATGATGACCAAATTAGCAAAATAAAGACTAGGACTAAAACTGATTAATATCAATTCATGATCTTGTGAGACTGTTCCCTCTTAAAAAATTGAATTATACTGGGCCTCCCCGGTGGCGGAGTGGTTAAGCGCTGCGCTGTGGAGCTGTTGGCAGCGGCAACGCAAGTTCGATGCCCAGCCGGGAGAATCCCACATGGCGCGGCAGACCTCTCCTGCCTTGCCCGCTGCTCCCCTCAGCAGTGCATTTCTGATCGCCTGTTCTGCTCCCCGCTCTGTCTCTGGTGAACCCTCTCGCCGCCCCACGCCTCTGGCCTGTACCCCAATTTGTATGTATAAATAAAAAATAAATCTTTAAAAAAATTGAATTATACCACTTACATTTCCTTTTGCTTTGTTATCACGGTTGGGAATACAGTGAATTCACAAGCTATTTACTATTGTAAAATATTATTTTTCATTTAAGCTGAAATTTTGAAAAGCTTTAGACTTCTGTAATCAATAATGATATTGTGTTAATCTGATGTAAAAATAAGTTATCTGTAACAACCTGTGTGTGTTTGAGTTTTAGCACAATCTTCTGAAATACACAGATGTGTCATATAAGTGTCCCATCCCACTCCAAAGCAATAAACACTCTCATAATGTTTGACATCACTGCCTTGAATCTAAACATAAGGATTTAAGAGTGTAGAGTAATTAAAACAGTATTTATAAAAGTTTGCAAATGTTGCACCCAATTGCTTATTTTACTTGAGACAGAATTTACAAATGCAGAATACAAATGAGATGAAAGGAATTTTATGGATGTTTTAGGATGTGTCACAGCTTGCTTATCAATTAGAGTGCTCTCTCTCTCTCCCCTCCTATCTTTCTTCTCTCCCTTCCTTCCTTTCTCGTTTAAAAAGATTTATTCTTTCCATAATATATATATTTCAACATGCCAGAGCACTGATGGGTAAATCCTATTCTTTGACTACTACCAGGAATAATGATGCTTTTTCTCTTCTATTCAAAGATAACAAAAATTAGCCTTATCTATATATTTTTAAACATCTAGAATTTTTGATTTAATATTCTGTATTGAGCATTTTTGTTTGGTCAGAAACAAAAATTGGTTATTTTTTTTAAAGAGAAATTAGGGCTGATACCTCCATTGAGGTTGGTAAGGAAAGAGTCACTCAGTAGAAATTATACATATACCTACATATATAGCTACATATATACATATACATACATATATATATACCTGGACTGAAAGAGTAAATGTTAATCAGCAATTAAGAGAATTGCTAATTGTACCTTAAATTGATCTATAAAGAATTAGAAAGTCATTAATGTAAATGCTTGCCTAGGAATTATCAAGAACCACAATACTCACCTCTTTGTATTATTGTTATTTTAAAAAATACCGTTTTTTAAAAAAATTCAGGTAACATTGTTTTACAACAGTGTATATGATTTAGAGATATAGTTCACACCTTTTCTGATGTATGTTACCATACCACACTCATCTCCGAAGCACCAATAATTCTCCCCCAAAGTCCACCTTTGTATTATTTTAAATCTAAACTGAGTAATATTCTTTTTCTCTGTGTGTGTCTTTTCATGTTTTATTTCTTACCCAAGAAAAGGATGGTACCTTATAACCATATGCTTCTATTCCCATCAGCACCCACATGCCTAGCAGAGACCCTATCCAATGCTGAATTTCATATATATATATATATATGAAGTTTATATATGTATAAAATTCATATCTTTTACATCATTGTGTCTTCCCCATAAAATTCCCACCACCAGTTCACCTGTGAACCATCACCATAGTCCCTTGTGCTCTTCTCTCCCTGTTTTGATCCCTTTTCCTTCCACTCCCTCATAGAATGTCTCTGATTTATTGTTGCCTGCTAGTTTTGTTTTCTTCTTCTTATTATTATTATCATTATTATTAATTTTCCCTGATCCCTTATTTTGTTCCCATATATTCTTCCTATAAGTGAAACCATTCTATATTTTTCTTTTTCCTTCTGACTTATTTCACTGAGCCTGATCCCTTCTAGCTCCATCCATGTTGCTGCAAATGGCATGAGTTAATCTTTTTTGATTGTTGAACAGTATTCCATTGTGTATATGTACCACATCTTCTTGATCCAATCATCTATTTTTGGGCATTTGGTTTATTTCCATATCTTACCTATTATAAATAATGCTGAGTAATCATAGGTATGCAGGTAAAATGGCCAACAGGTTTATGATACTAATATTCTAATGAGTTTTTTTAGCAGAATAGTTAATGTTCTTTAATATCATTGGGATGATTTCCCCTCTATCCCCAAACATGTCAGCTCTTGGTGACTGAGAACATTTTGCTTAGTGGGACAGAATACTGTATCCAAATACTTGAACAATTCCTTTTCTCCCTTTTGGTGAATTGATTAGCAGGGCTGCTCTAATGATTGCTTATGGGGGCACAATCAGGGAGCATCCCTGTGCTTGTACTGTAGGTATTAGCATTCTTAAATTAACATTTTATATTTCTCTTGCTTCCAAAATTGCTGGAAGGAAATTGCAAAATTTGGAGTAATGAAAAATATCACTCAAATATACAGTGACCATGATTTTTATTACAAATGAACAAAATGCATTTCAATTTTTTAGTCAGTTTTCATAGGTAAACTGCAAAGGTGTATATTTATCTACTCATGTTTAATGCTTTCATTAAAAATACTAAGTACAAATATAGTTTAAAAATATCGATGTTGCAAAAAAAAAGCCAATAACCCAATCAAAAAATGGGCAGAAGAGCTCAAAAGGCACTTCTCCAAAGAAGAAAAGCAAATGGCCAACAGATACATGAAAAAATGCTCAACATCACTTATAATCAGGGAAATGCAAATCAAAACCACTTTGAGATACCACCTCACACCTGTGAGGATGGCACACATTAAAAATACAGGCAACAACAAATGCTGGAAAGGATGTGGAGAAAAAGGAACTCTTCTACACTGCTGGTGGGAATGTGAACTGGTCCAACCACTGTGGAGGCTGTATGGCGATTCCTCAGACTGCTAAACATGGAGCTTCCATACAACCCAGCAATCCCACTTTTGGGAATTTACCCAAAGGATACAAAAACACTAATCCGAAAGGATACATGCACCTGTATGTTCATTGCAGCACTGTTCACAATAGCAAAGGTATGGAAGCAACCCAGATGTCCAAAAATAGATGATTGGATCCAGAAGATGTGGTACATATACACAGTGGAATACTATTCAGCATGGAAAGAAGATAAACACATGCAATTTGCAGCGACATGGATGGAATTAGAGGGGATCATACTCAGTGAAATAAGCCAGAA
>PVIJ01023757.1:0-13649 GCA_004024925.1 Scalopus aquaticus
TAATCACAAAAAAATGGGAAGGAAATCAAAACTCTCTCAAAAACAATAGCCCAAGACCAGATGGCTTTGCAAGGGAGTTCTACCAAAGCTTTAAGGAGGAGCTAATGTCTGTCTTTCTCAAGCTCTTTCAAAAAGATGATGTACATCAATGACAATGATGTAAACCAAAGTAACTGCAATAAAAAAAGGAAGAAGAAAATCTGTGTGAGTGTGTTAAGTATGGGACAAACTTTCTTAATATCAAAATTCTAAAATGGTCTTTGATTTATTAAAAGAAAAAATATGGGAGGTCTTGAAAGGATTCCTAGAGAAATGATGCAAAAGAGTCTTAAAACAGTGCTAAACATATTGCTAAGGGACAGTGCCAAGGTGGAAGACAGGTGACTGTCTGTGGGTTCTCACCCATGTGCACAATTGCTCAGGATCCAACAACAACAGCTTTTATTTAATAAACAGGCCAGCTCTCTCACCCCAGATAGTGTGCAGTGTGCGAAGTCCCAAATAAAGGCCTGAAGGTGAGGTGATGTTGCAGAGCTCATAGCCGCAGTCTGAAGGATGGCCACGTGCAACAGACTCAACAGCCCAGATGGTGCTGGAGAACCAGGGGCTGTGCTCAGCTCTTTGAGATGCTGGGCCAGGTCCTAGGGTGCTCCTTGCAGGCAATGTCAGAGGCAGGGCCAGAGGCAGGTGTGGCAGCTGAGTCTCTGCAGGTCTACAAAGGTCTGGAGATCTGAAAGTCGTCCAGAAGTCTACAGAGGTCTGGAGAGGTCTGTTGAATCCCATAGAGGTTGTCTGTTCAATCCTTCTTTGAAGGTTGTCCAATGAATCCTTCTCCTTTCTTCAGAAGTGAGGAGCAGAATCCAATGAATTCAGGTCCAGTGAATGCTTCCTCTTCGTGTGCCAGGAGCAGAATGAATCAAGCTGGCTCCTGCTTGCCTTATACCCCCTTTAAGTTACCCCACCCTACAAGCCTATTTGGACTGTTTTCAATCCAAAGCATTTGATTTGGCTGTTTGGTGCCATATAGCTCACTTGTCATTTTCGATCTGATTATTTAACTAACTGAGCTTGAACCTGATTTGTCCATTTAGCTCTCCCCCAATTGGTCCATTTAGCGCACACCTGATTGGTTCATTTAGAATCCTAGAACTTTATATAAAAGGTGGAAAAGCCCACCCAAGCCTACATTCAGGTTAGGGCAGGCTCATGGGCCTGTGGGCTCATGAGAGCCATGACCAAACATGGCCTCACTAGAGCCAGGGTCAGGGGAACACCCACAGGCAGCTGGCTGGGGCCAGCACGCTTCAGCCCCAAGAAGTCTGCCTTACTCCATGGCCTCTGGGTGCCATGGAGAACAAGTTACACTACAAGACATCCTCTAAGATTGTTCTCCTCTGGCCTCCCTAGTGGTGCAAAGCGTTAAGTGCAGCCTGTGGAGTTATGGGCGGCTGCGTTGCAACTGCGATGCCCGGCCAGCGAGATTCCCACATGGCGCAGCAGACCTCTCCTGCCTTGCCCGCTGCTCTCCTCAGCAGTGTATTTTGGTCCATCTGCCTGTTCTGCTCCCCACTCTGACTCTGGTGAGCCCTCTCACCACCCCACACCTCTGGCCTGCACCCCAACTTGTATGCAAAAATAAAAATAAATCTTTAAAAAAAAAAAAAAAGATTGCGCTCGCCTCTTGGAAAGAGGTAATAAAATGAATTGGACCAATTTGGATATTTGAAGCATCCTCATATGAGAAGGGAAGAGAATGATTTTTTTGTGCCCTGACATTAGAATTAAGCCTGTGTCATATATATTGACATTATAATGATCCTGACAAATCAAGATATTCTATATATTGACCTTGTAATGACCCTGACTGATGGAAAAGTATGGGAAATTGAGGTAGAGCTAATTAAGTTATCAATTACAAAGCAACCACTTATTTATAAAGACTGATAAATGGACATGTGAAAGGGAAGGTCAGATAAAAACCTGGATGTGCTGAGTCTCCTCCAAAATAAAAATTAGCAAGTGGTCCTGATAATATGCTTCTGAAGAGTTGCATAAATATAAGCACCAAATTCGAGGTAATTTGAGATTCTATGAACTCCGTGCCCCTACCCCTGAATCCTTCTCCAAGGTTTAGTGAGAGCCCCCAGGGATTTCTGCCCTGGGAAGTTGCAACTCCGCTCCCTGAAAGATGCTTAACTACTAGGAGCTCTTCACACACGATCCCACACACTCTAGGCCATTCTTCTAGCTGCCAAAAGGTCTGTTACTGTCTCCATTTTGCTGTCAATTAAATTATACACTTACATTATCATAATGTGGATTCTCCCTAATAAATTCATGTTATCGTTATATGCATTTGGCTTGAGTTACAAGTGAAACTTTCCTGGTTTGTGGGAGTTAGCACTCTAGAGATCCCCAAACCCATAAAATACCAGATAGATCATTTTTCCTGAAACAATCCTTTCTTTGAAACAGCTGTCCAGCTTTCCCTATAATAACTTCCCTGCCTAAATGTTCATTCCACTTCTATTTTCTTAAGCAAGTCTACCTTGACTAGAAATTTACATGATAAGTTAGTGACATAAATGACTCTAGTTCTGGTGTCATTTTATGATTCCTATTATTTCTTTTATATTAATTACAAACCTCATGATCCAAGAAAGTATTTTTCATGTTAGAAAAACATAAGCTGGGCCTCCCTGGTGGCGCAGTGGTTGAGCGCTGCGCTGTGGAGCTGTCAGCAGCGCATGATGCGAGTTGGACGCCCAGCCAGGGGAATCCCACATGGCGCGGCAGACCTCTCCTGCCTCGCCCGCTGCTCCCCTCAGCAGTGTATTTCTGATCTGCCTGTTCTGCTTCCCGCTCTGTCTCTGGTGAAACCTCTCGCCGCCCCACGCCTCTGGCCTGTACCCCAGCTTGTATGTAAAAATAAATATTAAAAAAAAAGAAAAACATAAGCTAATTCTGATTAACACAGGTTGAATGAAAGTATTACCTCCGAATTTATAGCTTTAAAGACACGTTTCAAACCAAACCTTTAAATGTTAAGCAACCTTTCATTATATTGTTGAGTTAAAAGAAATTTACATAGGTAAATATTAATCCTAAATAACACTAATATTAATTCTAATATTGTCATGAGGAGTCAACAAGGGGGAGGGCACACAACTACACACAGACAGAAACAGAGATCTCAGGCTTCCCTGGTGGCACAGCAGTTGGGCGCTTCATTGTGGAGCTGTTGGCAGCAGTAACGCGAGTTCGACACCTGGCTGGGGAGATTCCCACATGGCACAGCAGACCTCTCTTGCCTCACTGCTCCCCTCAGCAATGTATTTCCATCCATCTGCCTGTTCTGCTCCCCACTCTGTGTCTGGTGAATCCTCTCACTCTTTCATGCCTCTGGCCTGTACCCCAGCTTATATGCATAAATAAATAAATCTTTTAAAAAAAAGAAACAGAGATCTCTTTGTTTTCATTCAAAATTCTCCTGCATGTGTTAGATTTGTAGAAACAGTTTTATTAGGCAATTAGGGCAGGGAGGACGATGCCTAAAGAAAATTGATGGCCAACATATCGAAGATCCCAGGAAACCCTTGCCAAAGCCAGTAAAGCCAGGGGCGAGCCAAGAAACACCTAGAGGGAGGAGGCAGTCCTCCACCCCCTAACCTTAAAAGCAGGGCTGAGAAAGTCCAAGTGCAAAGGCACCTGCTGCCGGGGCTGAGAAAACTGTACTCCAGGAGTACAGCAGAGGGGGCAGTGACTTAGACCCTCCTGTCAGGACTGTGGCTGCACAGTAAACCCTAGAAAGGAACAAACTGAGTAGTGCCCTGCCTTCCACTTAAGCCAGGAACCTCCCATCATTTGGTATAGTTGTTCTTCCAAGGATTCTGCTCATTCAGGCCCCTTCCAAGCAATTGTCACTAAATTAACTTTGCTTTCCTTTTCTACACATGGCTTTGAATTCTTTCATAGCTATGGTCCAAAATCAAGGAACCCCAAACCTGGGGTTTGTCTACTAATATTGAGAAAAAACAAATTTTTGCGTTGAGTTTTAAACAGTCCCTTGTCTTCTCCCACCTCTTCAGACAAGAAACCATTCTTTAAATTTCAATTTCAAAGAATGAGTCTTTGGATCCTCATGTCACTTGAGCAGCCTCTTGAAACCCGGTCTGCATGAAGTTTATTGAAAAAGAAATAAAAATATAACTAAAGAAGCTTTAAAGAATACTTTAGGTCTTTCTTATTATTTTTCTTAAATGCTCTTCAAGTTCCAGGAGTTTACACAAAACACACCTCAGAAACATTCTCATAAATCCTGTATACACATTGCTCCTTCTCAAGTTTCCAGGGACACAAAACAATACCTCTCAGTACCTCTTATCCAGTAATTCATGGGCATGCTTCCTTTATGTTACATTTCTCCTCTGTACCTGCCCGGACATGCGCCATTAGTTTTTCTCACAACTGAAAGAGGCCACTAGGACTTTAGATCACTGCAAGCTAGACCAGCAACTCCAGGGAGCCTGGAAGACCTGGGCTCTTGTTGCAGTCTGTGGTGCTATGTCTCCACCTGCAGAAGAAATAGCTAGAACTACTTGGGACATGTGTTTTATCTCTTTCCAGGTTGCTTTTTCTTGCCTGAAATTCTGTGATAATGAAGGAAAGTGGCAAGGGAGAGAAATAAGAGTTGCACAGTGTAATCTAGAATATATAGAGTGTGTCTGATCAACTTAAATTTTATTTATTATTCCTTATTATTCTCCTTAGAAACTTGAGTCTCATTTTGTCCATGACCTATAACTGATCTCCTCTTCTTTTATGGTTAGGTAAGTGAGAATATGTTAAGTATTTATCTGTAACTAGGCATTAGAGAACTGGAATAATCAGTGTAATTTTGATTGCACACAACAGAAAACCTGTATCAAACTGACAAACATAAGGAAATATATTAGTTCTCATAACTATGGCTCTGGGAGAAAGGCAGACTGCAGCCTACTTAATCCAGTGAGTGCTGTGTTGTTTCTCCGGAAGTATCTCAGCTGTGAACTTTCCTCACTATTGATTTTATACTCCGATGGAGTAGCATAGATTATAGAAACCAGCTCTAGAAAAGTTTATAGCAAAAGAAGCCCAGGTATTCTTCCCAGAACCAGAAAGATTACCAACCTCCTCAGTCCCCGGTAAGACTCCTGCCACCTCTGTATCTCTGAGCCAAATTGCTGTGATTATATTGTAGGAAAAATTGAGTTAGTCAGGCTCTTTTTCATCTCCCGCTGCTAGCCTGCACAGATACAACCTGCAGCATTGCTTTCCTGCCAGGTTTCGTTGCCTACATATGATAATGTGTTGTTGCAGAAGGCACTTGGGAATATGAGCATGGGGCATGCATACCTGTAATTGCGGACACCTGGGCAGAGAAGCCAGAGCGCATAGGCATGCACATATGTAAATATGGACACCTGGGCCAAGAAGCAAGGAATAAAAGGGGAGATTCTTGGGGCCTAGGGCTTAGTTGCTGCCTCCCTGTCTGCTGGCCTGCCTGTGTCTAGTCCCCTGATTCAGCATTAAAGGCATGTTAGTGATACCAAAGGCTCCAAAATTTTCTTTTCATCTGCTTGAATCAACAATGAACCTACCTGGTCTGGGATAGTTGCACAACATGTATCAATGCTATGTACCCAACTCACTGACAGAATAAGAGGAATCCTTAAACTTATGCTCCTACAGAATCTTGAGGATATGAAGAGAGGCAATTCCCACACGCAAGGGAGGCATGGCATACAAACCCTAACAAATGCCTACTAGGCTCCTGACTAACCTCACCAGCTATATAAGGAATCCTTTGTAACTTACACTGCCATTTAAACTTTTAGTGTAAAATGCAGTATACTATAGTTACACCATAGTATAAAATCACTATTGTTTTTTCTCATTTTGTTAAAGAACATCTACAAAAAATTATAGCTAACACCATACTTAATATTGAGAAACTCAAAACTTTTCCACTAAGGTCAAGAACAGGCAAAGATGTCCTCTCTTATCTCTCCTTTTCAACAACAGACTAGCATTTGAGCTAATACAAAAACAGAAGCAGAAGAAATAAAAAAGTATGCAAATTGGGAGGAAAATAACTGTTCACAAATGACATGATTGTCTATGTAGAAAAAAATCATAGAATTAACAAAGAAAATTGTGGAAAAAACAGTGAATATAGTAAGGTTTCAGAATACAAAGTCAATATTCAAAAGTCAAACAGTTTTCTCTATACGAGCGATGAGTAAGTCTAACTTGAAATTGAAAACTCAGTATTACCCCAAAATGAAATCTAACTATAAACATAAGAAATTATATGTAAAACCTATGAGGAAAACTATAAAACTCTGACGAACAAAATCAAAAAACTAAATAAGTGGAGAGATATTCTGTGCTCACAGATAACAAGACTCAGTATTTTCAAGACGTAAGTTCTTCCCAACTTTATCTATAAATTCAACACAGTCCCAGTACTAATCCAACAAGTCATTTTGTGGCTGTCAACAAGCAGATTTCAAAAATCTCCTGAAAACCCAACTCAGTGGAGATGCAGAGCATGACAAAAGGGAAATTCAGGGCAATAATTCTGGCAACACTGAACTGAAAAAAACAATGAATATAAAACAACAGCAGAATAAAGATAAGGAAAATATGAGGACGTTGCATATTTTTTTACATATTCTTAAAGCCAAAGAATGGAATTAATAATCAATATAGCTGATCTAAAAAATACAAAAGTAGAAAAACAGAAGTAACAGAGAGAATTGTTGACCTTGAAAACACAATACTGGGAAACACAAGAACAGAACAGCCAGAGGAAAAAAGAATTAAAGATATGAAAATAGTACAGTATGAGAGCACTCTTGGACAACACAAAGAGAAATAGCAAATATATCATGGGAATACCAGAAGGAAAAGAGAAAGACATTGGAAACCTAGTTAAAGAAATGGTCACTGAAAATAACTTTACTCTGGGAAATAAACCAGGAGTTGTAATCCTGGAAAAGCAAAGAGTTCCAAAAAAAATAATACCAGATAGAATACACCAAGACACATAATAATATAGTTGGTCAAGAACCGATGATAGGGATAGAATACTAAAAATATCAAGAGAAAAAAGGGAACACCAATCAGATTATCAGCAGGTTTTTATTTTTTTTTTAATTTTTTTTTTAAGATTTATTTTTTATTTATACATACAAGCTGGGGTACAGGCCAGAGGCGTGGGGCGGCGAGAGGGTTCACCAGAGACAGAGTGGGGAGCAGAACAGGCAGATCAGAAACACACTGCCGAGGGAGCAGCGGGAGAGGCAGGAGAGGTCTGCTGCGCCATGTGGGATTCTCCCTGGCTGGGCGTGGAACTCACTTCGCCACTGCCGACAGCTCCACAGTGCAGCGCTTAACCGCTTAACCACTGCACCACCGGGGAGGCCCAATCAGCAGGTTTTTAAATGGAAACATTACAAGCACAAAAAGACTTGAAAGAGATACAAAGTACTTAAATCCAGAATCCTCTACCCAGAATCCTCTACCCAGTAAGATTAATGATCAAGGTAGAAGGAAGAGTAAGGAGTTTCACTGGAAAGCAAAATCTAAAAAAATGTTATTGACACCAAGCCTCATATGAAAGACATCCTAAAAGGGTTACTACAAAGCAGCAGGGCAACGAATATCAAGGCAAAGGACCCTTAAGCTATTTAACATGGAAGAGAAGGAGAAAGTACCGATGGGGCCCATGAGAACCAGCCAGAGACCAGACCATCAAATAGTCCATCATGTATTAATCTATTTGAGGAGAACCCCAAACAATATTATAACACATAAGGAACCTAAACAAAACATAATAGGGAACATTCAAAGGAATAAGAAACAAGATAAACCAAAACAAAAACATAACAAAATGGCAATTAACATTTATGTCTCAAAAATCACCTTAAATGTAAATGGCTTGAACTCTCAAGTCAAAAGATGCAGAGTAGCTGAATGAATTTCAAAGCAAAGCCCAACCTTCTGATGTGCACAAGAAACTCACCTTACTAAAAAAGAATATAGACTTAGAATTAAAGATTGGGAAACAGCTACACAAGTAAATGGCAGCAAAAAAAAAAAATCAGGAATATTTATACTCATATAAAGGAGATTTTCATCTAAGAAAGGTAAAAAGAGAGAATGAAAAATAGTACATTATGATTAAGGATCTAATACAATGAGAAGAATAAGACTTATATTTTTGGTGATTCAACCCCTATGGCAAGGGAATTAAAAACAAAAATAAACAACTAGGATGCTATACCTAAGAAGAAAATAAAGGTGATGAAATAGATACCCAACTGAATGGGAAAATGTTTACACAATATGTAACTAATAAGGGATTAATATCCAAGATATGTAAAAAACTCATACAGTTCAACAAGGAAAACTAATGACACAATTAACATATGGGAAGCAGGGCCTCCCTGGTGGCGCAGAGGTTAAGCGCTGCGCTGTGGAGCTGTGGGCAGCAGCAGTTCGACACCCGGCTGGGGAGATTCCCACATGGCGCGGCAGACCTCTCCTGCCTCACCCGCTGCTCCCCTCAGCAGTGTATTTCTGTCGATCTGCCTGTTCTGTTCCCCACTCTGTCTCTGGTGAACCGTCTCGCCACCCCGCACCTCTGGCCTGCACCCCAGCTTGTATGCATAAATAAAGAAAGCCTTAAAAAAAAAGCAACAACAACAAATGGGAAGCAAATATGAACAGACAACTCACTAAAGATGATATCCAGAAGGTCAAAAAACATTTGAAAAAATTATTCATCATTAGTCAAAATAAGAGAGATGCAGATTAAAAGCACAATGAGATGCCACCTTACACCCCTGAGAATGGTCCCTATAAAAAAGATTCCCCAAAATAACTTTCGAAGATGCAGAGAAAAAGGAAGCCTAGATGGGTCTGGGGACCCCACTTTGTTTCCGTTACTTTTCTCCTCAATAAACTTTTCCCTGTATCTATTTTTCTAAACAAACAAACAAAAACAAAAAAAGGAACCCCATTACACTGTTCATGGGAATATAAACTGGTTAAAGCCATTATGGAAAGCAATCTGGATTTACATTAAAACATTAAAAATAGAAATACTATACTATCTGGCAATCCCACTCTTGGGATTATATCAACAGAATATACAATCATCAACAACAAAAATTCCCCATGTGTCCTACAACATTTATAGCAGTATTATTTATTATAGCCAAGACATGGAAGCAATGTACATTTTGATGGCTGAATGGCTCAAAAAGATGTGTACATCCATACTATGGAATATTTCATAGTCATAAAAAAGGATGAAATGTAATAAAATGGAGGAAATTTGAAAAAAAATGTATTAAGTAAAACAAGTCAGAATGATAAAAGCAAATACTGCACATTCATATAACAGTTAATTCAAAAATGCAAAATACTTCCCAAACCTAATGGACATTTCCAAATATCCTGAGGTCTCTGAAGTTAAGAGGGAGATGGGAGGGAAGGGGACAAGGGGATGGAAGGGATGAAAAACAAAGTAGCGTTTTTAGGGTCTATGACTTTACAAATTCCATTTTCTGACTTTAAAAAAAAATTAAATTTTGCTTTGAAAAAGACAATGTGAAGAGATTAAGACAGGCACAGACTGGGAGAAAATATTTGCAGAAGACATGTTTGATAAAGGATTATTATCCAAAATATACAAGAAACTATTTAAAACTCAACAAGAAGAAAACAACCAACCTGATTTCAAAATGGACCAAAGACATTAACAGTCACCTCATCAAATAAGACATACATATAGGAAATAAACCTATTTACTTATATGATGCTTTGTAACCTACATTATCAGGGAATGAAAATTAAAGCCGTGAGATACCATTCTGCATTTCCTAGAAAGGCCATGATCTGGAACACTGACGTCAAGTTGGTGAAGATGCGGGACCAGGGCCCCCCTGCTGGCACAAGGGGTTAAGTCTCAACACTCTGAGGCTGTCAGCAGCCACTGCAGCACGAGTTTGATCCCTGGCCAGGAGATTCCCACATGGCGCAGCAGACCTCTCCTAATTCTCCCACTGCTCCCCTCAGCGGTGTATTTAAGTCAATCCGCCTGTTCTGCTCCCCACTCTGTCTCTGGTGAGTCCTCTCACCCAAACACACCTCTGGCCTACACCCCAGCTGTGGTATGCATAAAAAAAATAAATCTTAGGAAAAAAAGATGCAGAACCACAGAAACTCTCATTTATTGCTGACGGGAATGCTAAATGGCTATCAGGGAATTTTGTCCATTTCTTACAACACTAAACATGTACTTACCATTTGACAGAGTAATGGGCACACCTAGTATTTACCTAAAGAAGTTGAAAACTCATGTCCACACAAAAAACCTGCATTCTTATTCACAATTGACAGAACCTGGAAGTAATTGTGTTGTTCTCCCTCTTTTCTCCTCTTCCTCTAGACATCATCTAGAGGTATTCAGAATGGTCCAGTGTTTGATATATTCTCATAAGCTAGTCTACAAAACAGGCTCTAACAAAATTAGGCTGTCCCAAGCCATAGCAATAGAATTGCTTCCCTTTATACAAGAAGGTTGGGGAAGCACCAAGAACTGCTTGTGCTGTGTGCCCGCACTGGCTTTCAGGAGTTGGTGCAGTGAGACCCAGAGTTCTTAGGAGCTGTCCAAGATGAAAAACACATGCCAGTAGGGCCTGGTGGCTCCTAGTGTGCTCAGTGTGTTCAGGACGGATCAGCTGTGCTTTTCTTACTGAGGAGCAGAAAATCATTGTGAAAGTGTTGAAGGCACAAGTAGTCAGAAAGCTACATATAAAATGAAGTGATTTTTTTTGAGTAGTAAAAAAATCCAAAGGTTCTGTCAAAAAAAAAAATGGCTTTAGTGGGTGAATAGATAATTAAACTGTGTTATATTTATACAATGGCATATTTATTAGCATTAGGAGAAATGGGTTAGCCAGTAATGAAAAGTCACAAGCAGTCTTAAATGTGTATTTAAGGAGACAGTAGAAAAGATCAGAGGTTGCCAAGAGCTGGGGGTGGGGAGGGGCTGGCTGAGGTATAGAGATGAATAGGAGGCTCACAGGTGATCTTTAGATAGGTGAAAATTTTACAACATAATGATGGATAAATGGCGATACACATTTGCCCAAATCTACAGAATGTACACTCCAAAAGTGAGTGAAAATATAAACTATGGATTTTGGGTGATAATGATGTGTTCATCAACTGCAATATAATAAATGTGTCACTCTATCAGGGAATATTGCTAATGGGAAAGCTTATCTGTGTGTTTGGGCACAGAATATATGAGAACTCTCTGTGCCTTTCCCTCAATTTTGCTGTGATCATAAAAATTGAGTATTAGTTAAAAAATTCATTACTGACTCAACACTGGATATGTTTACTTTTACAAAACTCAAATGAATTTTTAGCAGTCCAGTTGTTAAAATTTTATGTGCAAAATCTTTAAAGCAAGTGACTGACATTAGAGATGGCAAAATATACAAAATTAGACTTATATTCCATTATGGATTGTTGGAAAGAAAATTTTATTTACTTATACACATGATAAACTTGTTTGCTCTGACAACATTCTTTTGCTAAAGAATCTGGGAGGAAAACACTCCAAATTTTAGGCTTATTTTTGAAAACTAGCTTTCACCCTTTTACACTGCTGGTGGGAATGCTAATTGGTCCAGCCACTATGGAAAGCCATGTAGAGGTTTCTCAGAACTAAAAATGGATCTACCATATGAATCAGCAATTCCACTTCTGGGAATCAACCCCCAAAACACAAAAACAGTAATTCGAAAGGAAAGCCTCACTCTTATGTTTATGTAGCACTATTTATAATAACCAAGATATGGAAAAAACCCAAAGCCCCCAAACAGATGAATGGATCAAAAAGCTGTTGTGTATATATACACAATGGAACATTACTCAGCAATCAAAAAGGACAAACTCATGCCATTTGTGGCAACATGGATGGAGCTGTAAGGATTGATCCTAAGTGAAATAAGTCAGAAGAAAAAAGACATATATTGGATGGTCTCATTTATATGTGAAATATAGAGAAAACAAACAAAAGGTAAAAAAAAAAACAACAACAACAATCTGACCATCGAGCTGAGGCATATGGCAAGGGAAGGGGATGGAGGGGAGTCAAAACAGGGGTGAGAAAAACACAAGGGACTATGGTGATGGTTCATGGGTGATATGATGGTGGGAGGACTATGGGGATTACACCTGAGGGAAGAAACCAACTACTCTGCAAAAATGAACAATGATATAAAAAAAATACATCAAAAAAACAAAAACAGCTTTGTATTTGCTTATATCCAACAGAAGAATTTTAGTAGGCTTAAACCAAGAACTTTTGTCTACCCAATACATATGCCATATATATGTGTTTGGTACATAGCTTTTCTTCCACAAAATGTATTCACTTTTGACTTATATCTTCAGATGTTCATTTAAAGCTTTTATCTCCATGACCTCACTTCCTCCATACTGAACATACTGAATATAGTGAGGACATCGGAAAATAGATGCCATGGCCACAATTCAATTTATTATACCACCAGTTACGGATATTCTTTCCTGAATGCATATATCCTTGTTGGTTTATCATTTTGCCCTTGAAATAAGTCCTTCATGTCTGGATATTAAAGTAATTTTACTAAGTAGTGGATCATAATTACAAGTGGAAATAAACAAAAGGCCTGATTTATACGAAGAAGAACTACTACAGGAAGACAGCTACACTTGTGAGTATTCTGGTTCAATTCTAAATTCTTAAGAGAAATTGTGATTGGTTCAACTTGAATTTGGCATCTATCTCTGGTGCAGTCAGATGTAAACATACTACTTTTGAAATCAAAACAAAATTCTTAAGTCCCATTTTTATATTACAGCCAAGTTATTATAAATCTCATGAAAATGTTAATCAAGATCTGACATATAATAAAGATGAGTTTTGGTGAATATCCTAAAATGTATAAAGTTTTTGGAATGCCTTTGGGTGAAGAATCTCCATTTGCATTTTCAGATGCACAATCCACTCTTCTCTCCATCTCGTGTTCCCCAGAGGTTGGCCTCTATAATGGCAGTGGTTCCCTTGCCTCTAGCTTCCTGCTCTCAATTGATGAGAGACATTGACAAGATATCAGGGACAGAAAAGAGAAGGTGAGATATGTGTAGCAGGCAGACAATGAGCTCCAAAGCTGTTCATATCTTAATCCCCAATAGGTGGCAAAAAGGACTCTACTACAGAGTCCTTAAAAGATGAAAGAGGGAGGCAAAAACTCAGAGTAAAAAATTGATGTGACAACAGATGCAGACGTCAAAGTGATACCCTTGCTAGAAGGGCCACAATCCAATGTATGTGGGCAACTTTTAGAAGCTGTGAAAGATTAATGATCATATTTCTCCTTGAGCTCCCAAAAGGAGCACAACCCTGCTGACACTTTGATTTCAGACTTGTAAAAAATGTTTTCAAATTTTTTACATGCTTTCATATTATGTAAGAATTTGTAAATTATAATTTACAAATTACATTATATAAAATAATAAATTTATATTGTTTTAATCCA
>PVIJ01023758.1:0-13649 GCA_004024925.1 Scalopus aquaticus
GCGCGCCGAGCCCGGCCCAGGGAGAGGCGGCTGGGACTGCGGCTCAGGACAGGGCTTGTCCCCGCGCCCCCTCGCCCCCCTCGCCCCCCTCCTCCTCGGCCCCCGCTGGGGCCGGGACACCCTCGTCGTCCCACAGCGGTTCGGGCCCCGGGTCCAGGGGACACAAGGGCGCCCCCAGGGCCTCGGGATGCTTGCGTTTGGCGTGGCGCCGGAGCGTGTTGGCCTCCGTGAAGCGCAGCCGGCAGACGGGGCACTGGTAGGGGCGCTCCCCGGAGTGGACGCGGTGGTGGTGGGCCAGCTCCCCCGCCTCGCGGAAGCGGCGCGGGCAGAGCGGGCAGCGGAAGGGCCGCAGGCCGGCATGGATGTTGCAGTGGCGCCGCAGGTGGCTGGACCGCTTGAAGGTCTTGCCGCAGTCCTTGCACTCGTGCGGCTTCAGCTCCGAGTGCGAGATGGCGTGGCGCTCCAGGTCGGAGAGGTAGGGGAAGGCCCGCAGGCACACCGGGCAGAAGTGGGGGGCTTTCTTAGGGCTGGGGCCCTCCGGCCCCCCTACCGCCGGCCCTTCAGAGACTGTGTAGGGCACACCCTGATCATCGATCAACAGGAGGTCGCTGCCACCGCCGCTGCCCACCGGGGCTGTCGCCCCCTGCCCCAGCGGGGGCTGCTGCCCTGACTTGGGGGGCCGGCCCCGCTTGCGAGGGAGGGTGGCCTTGAGGGTCCGGTTCGAGGAGGTGGGCCCCCCGGGACGCCGGCCTCGACGGCCCCGGGGCACAGGAGGAGGTAAGGCCTGAGGGTTTTCTTCCTCCCCGAGCAAAGACGAAGGCAACGGGTGTGGGCTGGGGGTGTCCATTGGCTGGGGGGCTTGGGTCTGGGCACTGGAGCCGGGCTAAGAGGAGAGAGGGGGCAGCCGTCAGTGCAGGGAGGGTCTGGCGCTCCGTGTCCCCCAAAACCTCGCCCATCCCTGGTCTG
Organism: Scalopus aquaticus; assembly: GCA_004024925.1. NCBI lineage: Eukaryota > Metazoa > Chordata > Mammalia > Eulipotyphla > Talpidae > Scalopus > Scalopus aquaticus. Next base: position 967 of record PVIJ01023758.1, read on the forward strand.
AGGCTCTTGACCAGGGCGTGGCTGGCCTTCCCCTGGACACACGATCCAGCCCGGCTGGTGGACAGAACGGCAAGGCAACCGCACAGCAGGGGGCGCGGCCGCGCCCCCGGGGTCCCCCCACACAAGTGCGAAGTGAGTGAAAAAGCCCGACTGACGGTGCGAGCCCATTCCTCACCCGCAGACCGGGGGCCACACGGGCCTCAGAGATGTTCTGCCGCCCCTGACTGGCTGCGGGCGGGGTGGGGAAGGCGGGGCTGGTGTTGGAGCCCAAGGGCCGAGGGGATGAGCAGGTGCGCCCGCGGGCGTCAGCGGCAGGCAGGCCAGGCGCTCGCTTCGGAGCCGGGTCAGCCTTTGGCAAACCAGGACGGACAGTTCCGCCGGCCCGGGCCGCGCGGGGAGGGCGTCTGCACGGACGTGCCCTGCACACAGCAGCGCTCAGGCGCCGGTCGCCATCACCAGGGCGGGCAGCTACGCCGCCCACCGGCCCTCGGAATAAGCCCGCTCTGCAGGCGGGGAGCCGGGGCAGGCCAAGCTCCCACGCCAGTCAGCAGCAGGCTCCGGGCCTGAGCCAACGGCCCCAACGCCCACGCGGTGAGAGGAAGGGACCCAAGGGGACAGCCTCGGGGGCGTCCCTCAGTCCTGGCTTTGAGTCCAGCCCGTCACTAACAGGTGACTTAGCCGCGCCGGGCCGGCTTCTGCCTCCGTGAAGCGGACACGCAGGGCCGGCGGCTGGCACGTAGTAGGCGCTCAGCGACCACCAGCCCCCATCACCAGCATCCCCGCCTGAGCCCGCGCGCCCCGCGGGGAGGGGGCGCGCGGGGAGCGGGGCTGCGCACCACCACGGACCCTCTGCCGGGCGCGCGGGCTGCGGTCAGAGGGTGGCGCGCCGCGTGGTCACGTGGCCGGGGCGGCGGGGGCGCCCGGACGAGAACCCGGGTCCCTGGCAGGGCGCCCTCGCCCCTCGCCCCCGCCCGCCCGAGGCAGGCGCGCGCCCGGCGGCCCCCGAGCGGCGAGACCCGCGCGCGGGGCGGGCCCTGCGGGGGCGGCGGCCAATGAGCGGCGCCGGGCCGCGGACGGCGAGGCCGCCAGGAAGGGGGTCTGCGCGCGCGCGCCCGGGCGGCTCGGCGGGGCGCGAGGTCGGCGCGCGCCGCGGCGAGCAAGGGCGCAGGTGTGGGGGGCGCGCTCCGGGAGCGCGCGGCCGCGGGCCTCCCCTCCCTCCGCTAACTTCCCCCCGCCCAGGCCCCCCGCCTCTCGGGTACCTCATTTGCATGTCGCTGAGCTCCCGAGTGTGCGCGCGCGTGCGCGCGAGCGCGCGGGAGCGGCGGGCCGGCGCCTGGGGAGGGGCGGGGGCGAGGGGGCTGCCCCGCGGCGGCGGCGGCGGCGGCGGCGGCGGCGCGCGGGACGCCCCGCCCCTTGGAGCGCTCCCCACCCCTCCGTCGGGCCGCGCGCCCACGGGGAACAAAGGGGCCGCACTGGGTCCTAAGGACGGGCACGTCGGCGCAGGCAGAGCGCGTGTGCGCACCCGTCGACCTCCGGGCCCGGCCGAGACTGTCCCACCAACACACCCCCAGCCCCACAGACTTTGCGGCTCTGCTCCCACAGAGCTCCCAGTCGGTGACCCAATCAGGCAGGTACCGAAAGGAGCACGAGCGGGAAAATGGCGGCTCGTTCCCGTAACTAACATGGCGCCCCAAGGCTTCAAAGCCTCTGGAGGGTCGAGGACAAGATGGAGCCCGCTCTCTCCTAGGTCTGCATCGCAGTCAGCGACCTTCGATATCCCCTTCCTCCTGAGGCGACTCTACGTCCTACCCAGGCGTATCTTGAGGCTGAGAAAGGGGCGTCACATCTGCCCTTGTCTACGTTAACGCCCGCCAGCGTCGACTCGCGCGACGGGCCGGGGCGACCCTGACGCCCTCAGCTTGGCGCCCTCCGGGGCCTGCCCCAGGCCCCGCCCCTCCCGTGCCCTCACTCAAGATGGCGCCGACCTGGCTTCCCTAACCTCCCGTGCTGGGAGAGGGACAGGAAAGAGGGAGAAGGGCGGGCGGCGGGGAGGGGGAAGCCAAGAGGGCGGGAGAAGGGGGGGCAGTGCGGGGGAGAAGGGAGCCCAGACGGAAGTCGAGGGGCCCCCCGGGTGGAAGTGACGCTGCCCCCGCTGCCCAAAATGTCGGCGCCCAGAGGGAGGTGTAAGTAATTAAAGAGGAAAGCCGACCGACTTTCCCGGCCTCCCGCGGCCGCCCCGGGGCTCCAGAACCCCCGCTCCGTCGGAGAGAGGTGGACTCGCCTGGCCGCGGGTCCCGCCCGACCTGCCCCCGCCCCGGGCGCCGGGGCCGCACCTTTCAGGGGCAGGGGGAGGGGCACAAAAGGCCAGCTCTCGGCCCGGGCCCTCGAGTGGACGAGGGGGCCGAGCCCCGCAGGCGGCCCGGTGGGGAGGAGGCGGGGCCCGGGGCGGCGGGGGCGGAGCAACGACCGGGAGGGGCCTGGGTGTGGCTTGTGCGGGTGGGCGGGGCTTGTGCGGGTGGGCGGGGTGAGGGGCGGGGCTCCATCGGAAGCTGGGAAGGTCCTAGGCCGAGGGGTGGAAGGGCTGAAACTCGGGTGCAGTGGGAAACTGGGGCGAAGGTGGGTGGAGCTTGGAAAAGGAGGGGTGGTGGCTGGGGGTGTGGCTTAGAGAACGTGGTTGGCATAGTGAGGGAGTGGGGTGTAGGGCTGACATGCGGGAACTTTGAGCGGAAATAGCAAGTCTGCATGATGCAGGTGGGGTGACCCCGAGGGGGCGGAGCAGGGTCTTACTCTACAGGTGAAATCCCTGCTGCGCCCCTGAACTTGCTCCAGGCCAGCGCCCTGTGCAGCTGCAGCCTGGACCCCACTCCAGGGCAGGGCATCCCAGAGGGGTTTCCGTTGGACTTGTCAGCCACCCCAGGCCCCGTCCCGGACCCCCTGGATGGCCCGCCCAAGGGTGCTCGGCCCCAAATCTCTGCCCTCGCACGGCTGAGACCGTGACGGGAGGGGGGCGCGCCTGGAGGGGCCTGTCAGGAAGGCCCGAGGGTCCGACCAGTGTGGACTCTGCACCGCTCGTGGGACCCGAGATGCGGGCGGGCCGCCCCACTGGGCGGGTTCCGATCGCGGTGGGAGGGCTCGACGGCAGGGGCGGGGCTTGGCGGTGCCTCAGCCCCTTCACAGGGTGGGGGTGACTGAGACTTGACGAGCGCGCAGCTTCGGAGCCGGGTGGCACCCCTGACCTGCCCTCATGTCTCCCCCGCTGCAGAGAGCCCCCACTGGCCACTGCCCTCGCTCCTCACCAGCATGGACGACGCCCCGCGGCAGGCGCCCCCCGCCCCCGCCCCCGCCCCGGCGCCCGCGCCCCCCGCCGCCACCCCGCGGGTCCCGTTCCACTGCAGCGAGTGCGGCAAGAGCTTCCGCTACCGCTCCGACCTGCGGCGCCACTTCGCGCGCCACACGGCCCTCAAGCCCCACGCGTGTCCGCGCTGCGGCAAGGGCTTCAAGCACAGCTTCAACCTGGCCAACCACCTGCGCTCGCACACCGGCGAGCGGCCCTACCGCTGCTCCGCCTGCCCCAAGGGCTTCCGGGACTCCACCGGCCTGCTGCACCACCAGGTGAGTCCCGCCGTGCGCCAGGCGGGGTGGCCGAACCGCCTCCGCGCTTTAGAAGTGCTCGCTCCCCGCGGCGCCCCGGCCGGCCAGCGGCCACTGAGTCAGCAGCGCGGCCAGGTTACCCTCCCTTCCTGCCCGCTCCAGTGTGCCCCCAAAACCGGCCTCTGCCGCCCGTTTATCTTTCCGTTGCTGTTCTGTAAAAATAGACTTAGCGCCTGCCACACAGCCCTTTGTTCCGCGAGCCGGCGCAGAGGGCGCCCCGCCGGCCCCGTCACCAAGGCGCCGTCCGCAGCCTGTGCCTCCCTGGACCTGGTTCCACTGGCGGCGGCCAGGGGCCATCCACAGACAGCAGACCCGCCGGGAAGAGAGTCCTGGAGGGGACCGTCTCGGGAAGGACGTTTTTGTCAGAGCCGCGGGCGCGGGCGGGACCGCCGGAAGACCACTCTGGCAAAGGCCCCGCGAGGCTGTCCGTGGGGTTTCAGTCCGTGTCCCAGGCACTCCCGCCCAGGGCGAGCAGAGCCGGCTGGGCCTCTGGCCTCCCTGCCCCTCCTCTGTCCCGGGCACGGCCTGGCTGGGAATCACGCAGCCTGACGGCGGCCCCAGCTCTCCAAACCGCCTTCCTACCTGCTGCCTCTTCGCACTGGCGTCGGCCTCTGCATCCATCACGGAGGGACCCGGCCCCCTTTAGGGCCCCCAGCCCTGGGAATAACGGGAGGCCCCTCCGCTCGGTGAGCCGGTCACCGCCCTCTGGGCCTCACCTGGGCGACCAGTCCCAGGCGGCTGTGATTCAGCTGGCCGCTGACGGAGCACCAGGGCCAGGCTCGGCCCAAAACAACAGGCGTCCACCCACCCCACCCGCGGCATCGCTGGTCGTGGCCAGCGGGGTGCCCACTCGGCGGATCCTCGCAGGTCCAGCAGGCCCACCAGTCCACAGGACACAGCTCCCAAATCTCTCCCTAGCCCCGGACGCTCCCCGACACCGCAAGGGCGCCCGAAGGCTCTCCTGAGCCCCGCTGCCCGCATGGCGAGCGCTCCGTGGCTGCACGTGGCCGGCGGCCGCGCACAGGGCAGCGCGGGCCTAGGACTCTCTGCAGCGTCCACACCCGCCTCGGAGGCCCGCTCCTGCCCGCGCAGGCTCTGAAAGCCCCTCTCCGCCTTCCCCTCCATCCCCCAAAAGCACGGCTCGGAGGCCACAGACGTGGGGAACGCCAGCGCGGCGCCCGGGCCCTGGGTCGCCGTTCCCTCCCTGTCCTCGCAGCAGCCCAGCGAGCTGGCCGGCGACCGTGCGCGTTTCACAGACGGGGCGGCAGAGGCGCGGGGGGGCTGAGACGCCCCCGCGGGAGGCCCCGCCCCTGGGCGGGCCTGTGGGAGGAGTCGGGCCGGGAGGTGGACGCAGCCTGGAGGAGCCGCGCGGGGCGCAGAGGCCGCAGGGACTCGGCCTTTCCGCGGCCCCAGGTGGGGACCCAGACGTGAGGCTGCGCCTGGGCCTCGGCCTCGGGGAAACAGAGGCCACTCACTCCGGCGCTGGCCATGCGGGCGGCCCTCAGCCCTGACGCCCGCCCCCTTTCCCCCAGGTCGTGCACACCGGCGAGAAGCCGTACTGCTGTCTGGTCTGCGAGCTCCGCTTCTCCTCGCGCTCCAGCCTGGGCCGCCACCTCAAGCGCCAGCACCGCGGGGTGCTCCCAGCTCCGCTGCAGCCCAGCCCAGGCCTTCCCGCCCTGAGCGCGCCCTGTTCCGTCTGCTGCAACGTGGGGCCCTGCTCCGCCTGCGGGGGCGCCGGCGCCGGCGTGGGAGACGGCCCTGAGGGGGCTGGGTCGGGCCCCGCCAGCTGGGGGCTCGCGGAGGCGGCGGCCGCGGCCTCGCTGCCCCCGTTCGCCTGCGGCGCTTGCGCCCGGCGCTTTGCCCACGGCCGGGAGCTGGCGGCCCACTGGGCGGCGCACACCGACGTGAAACCCTTCAAGTGCCCGCGCTGCGAGCGCGATTTCAACGCCCCCGCGCTGCTGGAGCGGCACAAGCTGACGCACGACCTGCAGGCGGCCAGCGCACCCCAAGCGCAGTCCTGGGCCCCGGGGGCCGCGGCGGGGGCGGCTTCCGAGTCTGCCGGCGAGGGTGGCGGGGCAGAGGCCGGCGACGCGCCCCCGGCCTGGGATGGCGACCTGCTGCTGGGCCGCGCGGGGGGCGGCGTGCCGGCGCTGGGGGGGCTGCTCCCCGAGAGCGGCGGGGAGGCGCCGGCGGCCGCGGCCGAGCCTTCGGAAGACACCCTGTACCAGTGCGACTGCGGGACTTTCTTCGCGTCGGCCGCGGCGCTGGCCGGCCACCTGGAGGCGCACTCGGGGCCCGCCACCTACGGCTGCGGCCACTGCGGGGCCCTGTACGCGGCGCTGGCGGCGCTGGAGGAGCACCGGCGCGCCAGCCACGGCCAGGGCGGAGGCGCGGAGGCGGCCGCCGCGGCCCCGGAGGGCGCCCCGGCGGCCGGGGAGCCCGCCGCCGGCTCGGGCCGCGGCAAGAAGATCTTCGGCTGCTCCGAGTGCGAGAAGCTGTTCCGCTCGCCGCGTGACCTGGAGCGGCACGTGCTGGTGCACACGGGCGAGAAGCCCTTCCCGTGCCTCGAGTGCGGCAAGTTCTTCCGGCACGAGTGCTACCTCAAGCGCCACCGGCTGCTGCACGGCCCCGAGCGGCCCTTCCCCTGCCACGTGTGCGGCAAGGGCTTCATCACGCTCAGCAACCTCTCCCGGCACCTCAAGCTGCACCGCGGCATGGACTAGGCGCGCACCCTCGCAGCCGGGCGGGCGGTGCCGGGCGGCGGAGCCCTGAGCCCCGGTCCAGACGCAGGTCCCAAGCTGAGGGGCGCCGGCTGAGAGGGGCCCCCCCATGCCCGCAGGGGCCCCAACTGAGGCTCCGTAGCCGGTGGGGGCCCCTGACCCATAGACTCCTCAGTTGGAGTCCCCCGGAATCCGCCCGGGCGCCCCCTCACCAAGCCACGGGCCGCCTGAGCCTCGGCGCCCAGGAGTGAGAGGGTCTCACAAGTCCTCGCCGCCTCGGGGGCCTAATAATGCAAGACGGGCAGCCCCCAGGGAAGACAGCCCCTCTCCCCGAGAGCCATCATTCCCAACCACTCTGATCTCGAGCTGGAGAATGTGGGGGGACCATGTCCCCGAATTTCCCTGGACCCCTCCAAATGCTACCCACTAGAGTCACTGGTACCCCCAGAAAATGGATGTCGCCTGAATCTGCCTCCCCCACATCACCCCTGTGCTGAAGGAGGACCAGGGTACACGCCCAGCCCTCGAGCGCCCCAACTAGGTCTTCCCGCTGTGGAGCAGGTCAGCCCTGATGACCCCGAACCCAACGGCTAGGCTAGGCCGGTTCCAGACCCCACCCGGTAGGACGGGCTGACCCGGTGCGCACGCCCCGTCCACTCATGGTCGGCCCGGGGCGCGCAGACACCCCTCCCCTGTGCCCCGTCCGCGTCCTGTCAGCTCGTCTGCGCGGCGGGGGCAGTGTGCTCCCGCCTGCCCCGTCGGGCGCCCTCAGTCTGACCATCTCTGTGGGTCTGTCTGTCTCTGTCCCTCCCCACCCCACGGGGTAGAGGGGCCCTCGTGAGCCTCGCGCTCGCCCCCTCACCCCACTCCCCAGTGTCCCCAGGACCCCAATAAACCTCGTCCTGTCAGTCACTGCCGCCTCATTTTCTGCCCCTTGGCTGGGGGAGGCGGGTTTCTCCCTCCTCAACTTAGGACAGACTCCCCAAATAAGGACGAACCCCTTCTCCGCTGAGACGCTCCGGCCCTGCGGCTCGTGCAGAGGTGGGGACTCCTCGAAAAGGGGCCTGCCTCTCAAACCCAGGAACGCAGACATCAGTCCCAAAGGGGGCGTCCCCCAGCTTGAGCTCCCTAGGCCCCAAGCCCGAACCTCAGTGGCTCTTCCGACACCTAGAGCGGGAGCCCCCATTCCCTGCCAGCCGTCTCGCCCACCTGGGCCCAGCCCCGCAGAGCCCCCCGTGGGGTGATGTTCCTGCCGCTGGCAGCTGGGCGAAGAGGAGGGGCCTGGGGGGGAGGGTGCCCCAAGGCAATCAGGAGGGTGGGAGGGCGGGGCGCAGCGCCCGGAGGGGCTGCGGGCAGGAGGGCGGGAGCAGGTGGGGAGGCACCAGCCTTTCAACATGGAGGCCGAGCGCGCGCCCTGGCTGCTGGGGTGCGGGGTCGCGGACACTGAGGAATGGCCGGGAGCCAGCGCGGCCGCCCCCCGGGCCGGGGTGTGGCGAGGCGGCCCTGCGGCGTCCGTGGTGCGCAGGTACGCGCATGCGCGGGCTGCCGGGGGCAGGTGCGCTCTGCGACGCGCGCTCTGGCGAGGCTGGGCGCCTCCTGACGACCCTGCTGCTGGGCACGGGCGCACTCTCCTGCCCACCTGCGCCCGGAGGCCCTCGGAAGGGCGCCCACTGCCAGCGGCGGCTGCTCTGCCTGTGCCCCCAGACTCCAATGCCGGGATCCCCAAGTGGGAGCGGAGGCTCTGGAGCCCCAGCCCCTTGCGGCCCGGGAGGAGCCCACCCAGGCAGGCGGCAGGGAGCTCCGGCGGCGCGGCCAGGCCAGGGGCTGGCGCTGGGTCCTGGACGTCCGGCCTCCAGAACCGAGCCCAAGTCCCGACGTTTGGGCGGCCGTTCTGGGACGCTTGGTGGCGCGGCCCGGCGGCCGAGTAGCCTGCGGCGGGGCTGTCCTCAGGAAAGCGGCGAGGAGCGTCCTCGCGCGCCTCTGCTCGCCCCGGTCGCGGTGGCGAGAAACCCGACTGCGGGCCAGCGCGCCAGCGCTCCCGGGACGTGCCAGCGAAGGGCCTGGCGCGGCTGAGGCGCGGGCGGCGCCCGGGAGCCCCGAGGGCTTCCCGCAAGGCTCAGCCCCGGTGGCGGGTTAGGCTGCAGTGGGGGCGACACTGATTCTGAATCTGGTGACGGCTTTGTAATTTCTTGCCAAATGGCGCGTCGGTCTTTCACGCTGCCCTTTTAATCTCTGCATCTTATATTTCACAAGGAACAAGATTTAAGGCGGGAGACATGTGTGGGGGAAGAGAGAACAAGAATTCAGCCTTCGAGGGAGACTTTTATTCCGGAAGCTCACGAGTGGCCTTGGAAAGGTGCCCAGGCAGGCCTGGGGCCGCGCGCCCTCTCCAACCCCGGGGCTCGTCCCTCGGCGGTTGCAAACCACTTTGCGATTTCGGGAGTAAGGCGGCCCCTGCGCGCCCGGCGCCGCGCCCCGGGACCCGCCCCTTTAGGCTGGCCGCCCGCAGCGGGGCGCCTGGAACCTCGCCAGGTTGTCAGGGAGACGCGGGCCCGCGTGTGGACCGAGCCTCAGGAGGCCGCGCCCCCGCGCACCTCGCCTCACCCAGCCCTCTGAGACGGCCGCAGGGGCCCTTGCTGTGCCCCGCTCATTTTGTGGGCGAGCATTTCACCCCGGTGCGATCCCGTCGTCGCCGGGGCGTCACTGACTCGCCAGACGCAGCACTCGGGGGGGACCCCGCGGGAGGGACTCACGCTCCCGCGACTCCGCCTTCTCCCGGTCAGGGGCCAGTCCCTGAAGCCCTCGTCCACCTCGTCCTCCTCCCCCCACCCTGCATTCACCCCCAAACGTGCGTGGAGCCCCTTTTCTGCGCAAGGTGCTGAGGCCGCCCTGGCCTCGGGCATCTGCGTTGGGGTGTGCTCAAGGGGTCGGGACCGGCAGCCTTTGCGAGTCTGAGCCAAGGCGTCGCCGCTGAGGGCCGGCTCAGCTGGGGCGGACAGGGCGGGCGCAGAGGGCGGTGCGGCAGGGAGGCCCCGGGTCCAGACCTGCGGGTGCTGGAGGCGGAGAGTGCGCAAGAGAGGGAGCCGCCGAGGGTGCTCAGGCACCGAGGGTGCTCGGGCAGGAGTGACGTAATGGGACTTCAGCCAGTAGAGACTGGACAGGGGCTGGAAGCAGGAGGCCAATAGGCGGCGGGCACCGCGGGACTGGCGTCCAGGGCCAGGCCCCGCCCCTGACGCGAGCCCTTCCGCCCCAGCCCCCGCGGCCTGGCGCGGGCGGCATCTCACCTGCACCTGCGCCCACCTCCTTCCGCTCCCGCGGCAGTCTCCCTGCTTCCTCCCGGCCTCCACAAGGTCCCACAGGAATTTCCCTAAAACGCTAATAGGACCATGTGACTCTCCAGCCTAAAACCCTTTCAATGGCTTCTCAGTGCACTCGGGATGCACCCAGCAGTGCGCCTGGACTGGACACGGCCCCGCCCGCGCTCCGGCCTCGCTCCCCCATTCTGACCGCAGAGGTCCCGACTCAGGGCCGAAACTCCCCCAAGCCAGGATCCCCGCCTCGCACACACATGCTGCTCTGGCTGCTTGAAAACGTCTCTCCTGGAACCCCCCTCCCGAATTCTTTTCCTTCCTTCTCTCTCCCCACTCCCCACTCCGCGGCCTCTTTCCTTCCTGTCAGGAACAATATTTTAAAATATTGGCAGTAACAGGTGGAAACAGGTGATCCCACAAGAACTTACTCACAAACGCCCATAACCACACCCATCCCAATAGCCAAAAAGGTACAACCGACCCAAATATCTATGAGCAAAACACAGAACGCCCACGTTGTGGAATACTACTCAGCCAGGAACAGGAGCCAGGGGCTGACGGCTCACAGGGCGGACCTTGGAAATGCGACCCGGCTCAGCCTGCAGCTGGGGACGCCCTCTTGCTGCACCAGTCCACGGCAGGCACCCCCTGGACACAGAGAAGCCATGGCTGCCAGAGGGAGAGGGTAGAGGGCTGGCAAGGGACCACTTAATGGGCCTGGGCACCAGCTTGGGTGGTGGAGGGTCCTGGAGCTTGGTAAGGGGTCGGCTCCTCGGGATCGCATCTTGGGCTGCGTGTTTTACAACAGCGACAGTGTGAAATCTCGTTGTGTGTGTTAGACAAAAGAAAAAACTAAGCACGTGCATACACACACACACACTCGTGCACACACACAGCACTCGTGCATACACAGTGCACACACACGCACATTCGTACACACTATGCACACATGCGTGCGCACACACGCACACACAATGCACGCGCGCGCACGTGCACACACAATGCACCCCCCACCTTCACAACACAGGCGCAGCCGGGTCCCCCAGGCCCCCCTCCAGGGTACCCCTCCCCGACGCGAGCGGCCGTTTCCATGGGCGTCTTTCCCTGTTCACCCCAAATCTAGATCTCCGAGAAGAGTCGATTCTACCATCTGCTTCTAAACACACGCGTGCCAGCCCCCCACTTCTCTGAGGCGCCAGGGCCCCCGGGACTCTCCACACTGAGCCCTCCCAGGCCCTCCCTTTCCCTGCTCGTGCCTGAGCGCTGGACCCCTGCAGCCCTGCGGACGGCTACTGCCTCTCGGACCTAGCAGCCAGGAGGTTCCCAGAGCTGGTCCTGGCTGGGGCCCCGCACGCCCCGCCCCGGCCACGCCCACAGGGTCCTGGCGCCCACGCGCGTAGCCGCGCTTAACGGGCATTTCTCTTTAGACGGCACCGCTCTGGCCCGTGCCGTGCCCTGCAACGCGCCTCTCCTGCTCAGCGGGAGGCCTCTGAGGCCCGTCTCTCCCGTCCGCACCGCCCCCGCACCTGCCTAAGCTTGGGCTTCGGCCCGCAGCTCTCTCTGAAGCAGCACCGCCTCCAGGAAGACCTCCAGGGGCCGCCCTCCCTCCCAGTGGGAGCTCAGCTGTGACTCCTCTGGCTCTCCAGGGTCTGTGTCAGCCTGCCTCCTCCTCCAGGCAGCGGCCGGTGTCCGGGCGCCTGTGGCTCCAGCACCAAGGACAGAGCTAGCCCTTAGTAGGTGCTCAGGGGGCCCCGCTGGCCGACCCGGGCAGGGCCGGCTCGGCAGTAAGTTTTTAGGGGACAGCGAGGGACAGCTCAGAAGGGGGGGCTGCTCGTTCAGGTGCAGAACGCTGGCACGTTCCCCAAGCGGGTCACGGCCCCACGCAGCCACCCCTGCCGCGCGGACACAGCGCCTGGCACAGAGGCCCGCGGACCGGCGCTTGGAAGGAAGGAATGACCGTGTGTGTCCGCTGGGGCAGCGGAGCGGGGCCCAATCTCCGAGCGGCCCCTCGGTGACCGGGAGCCCAGAGGACAGTCCCCCAGGACCCGGGGCCGCAGGCCACGCTCCCTCCCCGCCCGGTCCCCCGTCCTCCTGCTTCCGGCTTCCCGGCCAGCCGGTCCTCCCTCTGGCTCCGAGGAGGGCGCGGGTTTCCGGGGGGACGGCTTAGGCGGTGACACCGCGCCGGCCTCCTCCACCCCCTCCAGGCTCTCGGCCTCCTCCCTCCCCGCCGCCACCACCGTCGCGCCCGGCCGGCCGCGGGGAAGGAAGAAAGGAGCGAGGAGGCGGAGGTAAGGACCTGGCGCCGCCGGCCTGGGCCCGGCCCGATCCCGCCGATCCCGGCAGCGGCCGCGGGCGGCCTCTGACGCCCCCGCGGCCGGCTCCCCGCCGCCCTCCTCCTGGGTCCGCCCGGTCTCCAGCCCCCGCTCCCCGGAGCCTCGGGCCGGCGCCCAGCCCCGCGCTGGCCTTGGGCGCCCAGCCCCCCAGGCTTCGGGCTCTGGGACCGGGATCCACACCCCAGTCTAGGAGCCCGGGGCCCCGCCCAGCCCCCTCAGCCGCGGAGCCGGCCCAGCCCCTCCCCTGCAGACCCCGGCCTGGGCCTCCAGCGGCCTCTCCAGCCCCGCGCCTGGGCCCCGCACCCCGCGCCCGCCCCTCCGTCCGAATCCCGCCCCCGTGCACGGGCCCCTCCCAGACGCCCGGCGGGCCTGGGGAGACCGCGGGCCGCACTGACTGCTGACCCCCGCCCCTCCCCCGCCGCCCCGTCCCCGCCGCCCGTCCTGACCTCTGTCCACCCATCTCCCCGTCTCTTTGTTTCCTCTTCGTCTCTGGCCGGCCGGGTGCCCCCTTCCGCCTGCGCTGCGCCCCTCCTGTCCTCGCCCTGGCCTGTCGCTTCTGCGCCCCCATTCGCCCGCCCGTGTGTCCGGGTCTCTGTCCGTCTGTCCGTCCGTTTCCCGCTGTCTCCGCCTTCGCGTCTGTCTGTCTCATCTCTCTACCCCCCCTTCCT
>PVIJ01023759.1:0-13649 GCA_004024925.1 Scalopus aquaticus
ACATATACACAATGGAGTACTATTCAGCATGGAAAGAAGATAAACACATGCAATTTGCCGCAACATGGATGGAATTAGAGGGAATCATACTCAGTGAAATAAGCCAGAAAGAAAAAGAAAAATATCGAATGGTTTCACTTATAACAGGACTATAGGGAGGCCGGGTGGGAGAGAGACACTCAGAAGTGGGGGAGGGGGAAGGGGAGGGTAAGGGCACAAAATGGAAGAGAGGAGAATACAGGGGACCATGGAGATGGATCACGGGTGAATTGGTGGTGGGCTGCCCAAGGGGAATACAAAATGTAAAAGACATAAATAACAATTAAAAAAAATATTCTATTATGTATAAAAAAAAAAACCAACTCAGTTATATACCAAGAGAGAGGGGGAGGTGGAGGGGGAGAGAGAGAGAAAAGAAACTATATGTTGCCGTTTTAGATACATATATTCTTAAAGATGTTTGATAATACCTTCATGGGAGACATTGTTTATAAAGGAAGATTCTTCTAACATACTTATTAGTTTTATGATCATTTGTGTTAATTTTATTTATTGAGTTTGTTAATGGTTCTTTGTAACTGTTGATTTGTTCAGATGTCAAAAAACAAAGATGAAAGGTTCTGAAAAATCTTACCTCACTCGTTAGGATATGCCACTTCCATATTTAAATCTGTATCTATGCAAAATAATGACTGGACAGCAGATGTTATCTAATTTAGTATGTTTTCTACACTAATTCTTTGGTTCCTGACCCTTTCTACATCTCCTGAACTTTTATTTTTCTTAACATGTCCTGTCCACTCATAGTTGCTGATCGACCCAATTTTTTCCCTTAAGAATTTCTTTCAATTGTTTGCATTTAAAACAATGAAGTTAGGCCTCCCTGGTGGCACAATGGGTTAAGTGCAGCGCTGTGGAGCTGTCTGCAGCTGCAGTGCCCAGCTGTGGAGATTCCCACATGGCATGGCAGACCTTTCCTGCCTTGCCCACTGTTCCCCTCTGCAGTGTATTTTGGTCAATCTGCCTGTTCTGCTCCCCACTCTGACTTTGGTGAGCCCTCTCACCACCCCACACCTCTGGCCTGCACCCCAACTTGTATGCATAAATAAGTAAATCTTTAAAAAAATAAAACAACGAAGTTGAATATTCTTTTATTTTTATTGAAGTAACGTTGCATTATAACACTGTATTAAGTTTCGATGTGCATCGTTGAGAATCAATATGTGTAATTTAATGAATACTATTTTAATATGTAGAGACTAAAGAAAGATAGATAAGGCATATTATTCTGGCTTTCTCACTTTGCCAATATACATGCGTATTTAGAAAATTAGATTGCCTAGACATTTGAAAGGGAAAATAACTGATTAGCATTATAAAGGTCACTTTTTAATGTCCTTGCAAACTAATTCTTAGGGAGGTGGGAAAATACTCTGTTAATCAGAGTTCGAATGACCAGTTAAAGCAGAAAATTTTCAAAAGGACATTGCTATAAGAACAAAATTTCTTAAGAACATACTAGTGAGATCTTTATTCTGTTTTAAAAATTGGTCCCTTTATTGTATATGTGATAAAAACGACCCTTATTTCTAAAATTAGTTTTTGGTAATTTTCTCAATTGTATGTAAAGGAACTGTGGCTGCTGCAGCTGGTCTTCACCCTGGACAGTGCATTATCAAAGTAAATGGAATCAATGTCAGCAAGGAAACGCACGCCAGTGTCATCGCACATGTGACAGCCTGCAGGAAGTACAGGCGACCCATGAAGGTAAATTGCCCTCCGGCTAACTTGTGAACATCTAGGGGGCAACACAGAGTAGTGCCAGAAATATTTTTGGTGTCCTCTTCTAGGTTCACATTTAGAACTGTAAATTTTATAGTGATCATTTTAGCTGCATAATTAATTATAATTGATTATACTTAGTTATATTTTAATGCTGTAGTATCGTCACCTGTTTAAAAAATGTTCCTGGTTATTTTTATTTTCATTGCGATATGAGTTTTCAGATAGCTAACCATTTATCAATTTGAAATCCTAAGGTTTAAACTGATTTCTTGACACTTGAGATTACTCTGGAATCTATGATGGTCATTATGACTCTGTCTACATATATGAATCACAAATATTCACATAATTTATTACAAGATTTTTTCTGGGGGAAAATGTGGGTTTTATTTGTCTGTCATTGAGTTTTGGTTATATTTATTTAGGTAAGTGGATTTATCTCTTAAGAGGAAACACCCAATTGTATTTGCCGTTATTAAAAATTTTAAGAACTCTCCTCTGATCCAGATTTCAAATGCCATAGAAAGTAAAATTAGAGACCTAATGTATAAGCAGAGCTTATTGTCTCAAAAGGTACAAGTGAATATTGGAATGTAAGAGAAAATTCTCTCAAATTAATCAGCTAAATGCGAAAGAAACTTTAAAGGAGAGTCTTTGTAATTTTTGCTACTGTGAATGGTGAACTACTGTCTTCTGGATTTGAAAATATAATTTTTTGGATGAACCAGAAAGATGTATCTATTTTCTTATAGACCAAACATGATATCTTGTAATACTGAACCTACAATAAAAGAGCTGATCAGGTGCTTGCTTACTACTAAGGTCAAACTAGCCTAGCAAATCCAAATTCATACAGCGGTGGCTAGGTTATTCTGGTTGAGAGTAACTGAAATAAATATTTGTTGAATTGTATTATTAGATGAGTTTTCACAGACATTTCTGTAATTATCAAACCTTTCCCCTTTCTATAGGAATATTAACAAGTTGTCAAATTGATTTCATTTTATTCCTTTTTATTTTCCCTGCCTGCCTTCTTAAAGAGATGTTAAAGAGATGTTAAGAAAAGCAATAAATGGATATGTTTTTGTGGATATGCTATGTCCAATAAATGGACAGGAACAAAATCACTAAGTGATTAACATACTCTAGCAGGTATCCATTGTCACGAAACAGAATCCCAAAGTTTAATGCACAAAACGGTATTGATTATATCTCTTGGGTTAACTGGGTCTTGTTTCCTGCGAGGTCACTGATGTCACTATATTCTGCTGGAACCTGCTGACCCTTCTGTTTGCCTCCTTGTGGCCCCACATTCCATGTGGGGGGGTCATGCTCCACTGCTACTCCACATGGCCCCTTTTCCAATTTGTAGTAGATTTTCCTTTCTGCAGGGTGTCTGGCTTTCAGGAGGAAATATTATACAGGATCAGCTCTCAACTTACAGCTTGCTAATATCCTTTTGGAATTATAAGATCATATGAACACAGCTAGTGTCAGTGTAAGAAGGAGGTACACGTAGGTGTGGATACTGGGGGATATGGTTCATTGGAGGCCACAACAGCTTCCCAAGATTTATTTTAATGATGGAAGTGTTAATAAACATTTTAATGCTCTATAGCAATAGAATTGTTCAACACAACTGTAACGTTAATGCAAGAGAAAAATGGATAATACATATGTCACACTTCAAGAGTACAATTCAATGCATCATGTTAGGTAGTAAACATTACAGATTTTAACGTAAGCAACTATGAAAGCATTTATTTGTTAGCTATTTCATCTCTCTTATTTATCTAAATACCTAGATCTAATATTCTAATTAAAATACAGGGTGATTTATGCCATGAAAGGTTTAAAAATTAGTTATATCATTTGGGAACCAACTAAGATGAAAGATGTCTTTCCAGTGTTCATGTCGGTTTGATTAAAAAAAAAGCATTTAAAGTGTTCAAATCCATGTGTCTCAGAGAATTTAAATGTATAATTATAAGGAATTGGTTCATCAGGAAACTGTCCATCTAACATTTATTTATTTTAAAATGTAATTATTAAAATATATTTGATATATATAAGTAATATATTTGGAAAGTGAATCTTATTTAATAACATCTTTGGAAAAACACTTACAGGCTTTAAAAAACCAGGTGTTACACAATTTAATTGCCATTGACTTTCTATTAGATTCTGATGTTGATTTTTTTCCCTTTCAAATTTTACTATTTTAAACTGAAAGAATAAATAAGATTATCAACTCTCCTTCTAAAACAGGTTTATAAGATAGACTTATTTTACTATGTGCTAATTTCTTCCCCCCGACCCCCACGCTCATTTCCAGCAAGATTCCATACAGTGGGTATATAATAGCATTGAGAGTGCTCAAGATGATCTTCAAAAATTTAACTCTAAACCCCCAGGAGATGAAGCAGGAGATGCTTTTGATTGCAAAGTAGAAGGTCAGTTCCTTCTTTTTTCCTCTTTTGTTTATTCTTTATCAATGTTCCTGTGTCTACTTGAAATTATTGATGATTTCATATATTCAGTTTACTTCCTTAAGCCATTATCACCAAATGAATGTTATGTCAAATAGATAAGTTGTACTAACTAGCAGCTAATATAATCTTTTCGTTAGACTCTTTAATATTTTGTATGAGTTATCTTGTAAAGTTATCAAAAGAGAAAATGTGATAAAGAAGGTGACTATCATGATTTTCTTTTTTGGGAGAAGTAGTTGAGGCTTATATAGGTTAAAGGACTGACCCTAGCTAGTAAGTATTAGAATGAGGATTCAAACTCAGATTATAGTGTTTCTTTGTTTTGAGTTTAAGTGTTGCTCAGACCTTCCAGTCCATTGTAAGTCACAGATGACATTGTCATCATCACCTGGGAGCGAGACTCAGGCACAAAATCTCAACCCCAGCCCACATCCACTGCACAAAACCTCCATTTAAATAAGATCTTACCTGTATACATAATAAGATTTGAGAAGCTTTGTTTAGAAGGGCAATAGTTCTTTTGAAAATACTTTCTTGACTCTAGTAACTTTAACTGTCTAACATCGACAGGAATGAAAGGGGCAAACTAATAATTGAAAATGAAAGAGAGGAGAAAGAGAAATCTTTTGATAAGGACTTGTGTTTATTTTCTCAGTGCAGCAAACCTGCAAATGGCTGTATTCAGTTTTGTCTTTTTTTTTTTTTTTTTTGGCCAAATGGGAAGGTACCGAGGCAATTACATTTATGTTTGCATTTGACAAATACCTTTAATTATTGTTTCAAAACTTCGTCACAAAAGTCATGAGTCCTCTCTAACATTTTCCTACCACACATGTCTCTGGGCATTTTTATATACTATCCATATTAAGTTTTTCTAAACCAACACAGAGGGAGAATTCCCTCCATACACTAATGATGGGAGACTTAGGAAAAGTTGTATTGCATCCATTTTGGGAAGACACTTGGTAGGAGCCACTCAAAAATGGACAGTATTAGAAATATTTCTACCACATTGAAGCAACAAGTTTATTATACATTGATTCTCTTATTTAAACCAGGACATGTCTCAGGACCTTATCCGGAGGCTTTTATTACTCACTTGGAATTAGTTTTTGCTAATCAGCATTGATGACACTGTGAGAGTGAGTTGCTGTGATACTCTGAAAATTGATTTCTAGCTATTCTGGAACTTCATTATTTTAAGTGAACTCTTATTCTGCTTTTCCCTATTTTATTTTTACTGTTTTCAATATTTGAGGGCTTAATTATTTACAGTTATAGTCTGTTTCCTTATTTAATATTTACTAGTAGGTTTCTGACCAGTTGCTTATGTTAGATTTTAGTTTTTCCACCAGCTGACTGGAGGTCACGTAGTTCCATAGAAAGACATTCCAGGTGGAAATGCTGTTACAATGAATAATGACTTGTTTCTCAATGAGCGATCTAGTAATACGCTGTTTGGGAAAACTCAGGCAACCTGCTCTGCTTGAAAAGAGATTATTGCATCTTCTTTTTCAAAATGACATTTTGTATATTTTCTGCTTTGAGAAAATATTCATCCAGTGTTTGAGACAGTTTAGAAATCCTGAATTTAATCCATACATACTTTAAGTGAGATAATTATAAAATTGTATGTTTAATGTTTCTATTGGTTTATATAGGCATATATATGTTCACAGATCAAAATGGGTGTGAAAAGATAGAGCTAGTCATGTAAGATTGGTGAGATCTGGATCATTCAAACGTGATTTTGTAAATGTTTTTATTTATGCTAACAAGAATAGTTATCATTTATCACATTGGATTTAGTCATCTTTTTTTTTTAAAGATTTATTTATTTATACATACAAGCTGGGGTACAGACCAGAGGTGTGGGGCGGCGAGAGGGTTCACTAGAGACAGAACGGGGAGCAGAACAGGCAGATCAGAAATACACTGCTGAGGGGAGCAGCGGGCGAGGCAGGAGAGGTCTGCCGCACCATGTGGAATTCTGCCCGGCCGGGTGTCGAACTCACATCGCTGCTGCTGACACCTCCACAGCGCAGCACTTAACCACTGTGCCACCAGGGAGGCCCATGGATTTAGTCATCTTTTAAGAAACTCGTTAAAAATGACTTGAAGTGGGCCTCGCTGGTGGCGCAGCGCTGCGCTGTGGAGCTGTTGGCAGTAGCCATGAGTTCGACGCCCTGCCAGGGGGATTCCCACATGGTGCGGCAGACCTCTCCTGCCTCTCCTGCTGCTCCAATCAGCAGTGTATTTCCGTCAATTTGCTGAATTAAAATGGTCTTTATTCCAGAAGTAATTGACAAGTTCAACACCATGGCCATTATTGATGGAAAGAAGGAGCACGTGAGTCTGACAGTGGATAACGTCCACCTGGAATACGGAGTTGTGTACGAGTATGACAGCACAGCTGGGATAAAGTGCAATGTGGTGGAGAAGATGATTGAGCCCAAAGGTTTCTTCAGCCTCACTGCCAAGGTCTGAGCAAACCTGGGAAAAGAAGGGTTCTTGTTCTGATTAAAGCAACTGAAACCTCTTCTCTAAAAACTGTAAATGATCACATTCATTACAGCTGTCAGGTCTTTCAGTTTCTTTTTGTTTTTCTCTCCTCCCATTACTCATTGTGGGTGCACACTTCTATTTATTGGTCCCTTGGGAAGTACAGTGTTAAGTCAGATGGGACTCTTGCCCAGCCAAGTGTTAGTTGTCTTGGCAAAGGCTTCACTGCATCTAGTGAGTTTACCACCTCTGTTGATTATCATGGACATGTTCCAGATGTTTTTTTTTAATGACAGGTTGTACTTTTTTAAACATATCTAATCCTTTGAAGAATATTTGAAATTCTGCAAGTCTCATGTTTATTTTATAAAATTTCACAAAGCTGGGAGATCAATTTATGAACAGAACCTCAGACATTTATATAATTACTTCTTAGTTGATAAGTACATCATCCTTAGCCAAAGGGGGAGGGAGAGGAGTCTTCATCCAAATGGATAAAACATGTGGTAAGAAGTGACCTCTGCTTGCTTTTCATGATCCTTGCACAAGGAAAATCAATCAAATTCCTACTGGATGACCTGCAGATCTGGGCCTTAGTGTTTCATGTGCTTTCATGTCACCCTATGAGAATTGAGGTATTACAAGTAAGAAATATGAGCTATAGCTTCGCTGCTATATCATTTTAATTCTCCTTTCAAATATGTATAGTTGAGTTAGATTTAACATTTATACCACACATTTAAAAAATTTAGTGAGAGAAAATAGAGATCCAAGTGCACTATTTCAAAAATAATTATTTTATATCTTTGTTTTATATTCTGAAAGTCAATTTTTAAAAATCTATCATTCTAATGACTTTGTACCACTGTGTGTGTTTATTATAAGAATATCTATTTTTTTGAAATCCAACCCCTTCCCAAATACATTATATTATTAAAGGGATCCATCTAGGAACTTGCAATTCTTTTCTTTCATTTTCTAGCTAACTCACATTTACAAAATTTAATGGGTTATTTTATATATGACAATTGCTTAAGCTACTATTACAAATATGATTCTACTTTACATAAAGGAAAGTCAAAGAAAATAAGAAATTTAACCAAAATCACACTAAAATTAGCTCTAATTTCTAGTCTAGTTAAGTTATTAAACAAAAAACTCACACTCTGTGTTCTGTAAGACAAAGAGTTGGAGAAGAAGCTCAAATAAACATAGCATCTATATATACACTGTATTGTTCACACAGTACTATAAAAATGTCTGGTAAGGGTATAATCAACCCTTGTGTTCTTTAAGCAGTCATAAATGCTAAATATAAGTATGACAATTAATTCTCAGTTCACTGGAAATGCTCAGTGACCCATGGTGTTTACACACACACACACACACACACACACACAGTCTTACAATTGATAGTCAAGGGGATTTACTAATTGAATCCATTATGGATGCTTTTACCTGGTAGAGCTCAGATATTGCATGTAACATCATTTTTTTTTTTAATTTATACAAGCTGGGGTACAAGCCAGAGGCGCGGGGCGGCGAGAGGGTTCACCAGAGACAGAGTGGGGAGCAGAACAGGCAGATCAGAAATACACTGCTGAGGGGAGCAGCGGGCGAGGCAGGAGAGGTCTACAGCACCATGCGGGATTCTCCCCGGCTGGGCATCGAATTCACACCGCGAGCTCCGGGCAGCTCCACAGCGCAGCGCTCAACCGCTGTGCCACCAGGGAGGCCCATGTAACATCAATTTTTACTTTAGTTAGAAAAACTCCCATTTATTCATATCTTCAGCAACCATTTAAATGTCCTTTCTGTACTGGACTCTTAGTACCTTATAAGGATGTTATTGTATTGGTTTTCTTTCGTTTTTGTTTTTCTGCTACCAAATTGGGAAAAATGGATGTTCTGCGTATCTCACACTATAACACAGGTGATGTGTTCCCACATCAGACAATACTGATTGATGCAACAGGCAGTATTTGAAGTCCACTCACCTCCCTCAGGGGCATTTGTAGACAGCACAAAGTAAAGCATGAGGAGCCAAAGACACAAGTCCATTGCTTCACTGCCAATGTTTTGCTGAAGGTGGAAATCCCAGTTCGCTCAAGAAGCACACCACATGTTGTGTAATTATGCACTGTATTTGGCTAATTTTGACTATTTCATTTTCTTGTGTGTGTGTCTTTGTGTCTGTGTGTGTGTATGTGTGTGTGTGTGGTTTGTGTTTACCACTACAGATTCTTGAAGCCCTGGCTAAAAGTGATGATCATTTTGTACAAAACTGTACCAGCCTTAACTCTTTAAATGAAGTGATTCCTACTGATCTTCAAAGTAAATTCAGTGCTGTTTGCAGTGAAAAAATTGAGCACATATGTCAGAGAATATCAAGTTACAAGAAGGTAACGGTTCTTTGTCTCTGTATTGTGTGAGTCTTTATTTTTTTATGTCAGATTTGATTCATTGCCTTACCAGGCGGCCACCTCATCTACTCAAAATTTGATTCAATTTTTGCTATTTTCATTACACATTTGCTACCTACCAGTTTATTGAAATAATAACATTTATATAAATTTTAATGTTTTCACATCTTTATTTGATATTTGCAAACCTGTAAGCTAAGTTATTATTCCACATTTTTCAAATATAACTGAGGCCTAAAGAATTAAATCACTTGTCAGTCAAAAATGGAGTTGAAATTTAAATCCATACCACCTCGTCTGAAGTCAAATTTAAATTGCACTATAGTTATTCTTACCCTTTTCTCTCAGAACCATCAATCAGAACCAACCATCAGTCATGTTTCAGTACATGACATATACGCTAACTCGATTGATTGATTGATTGATTGACTCATTTGACATATACTTATTGAATAGCTTTTATGTGTCAAGCACTGTTATTAGTGCCAGTACTATGGCAGTAAAGGAGAGCTTTTTCCTCTCATGGTGCTTATTTTAAATGGGGGAACAACAAAGAGTAAATAATTATTTACAAAGGTTTAAAAATGAATATTTAAAAATATTAGGAGAAAATCAAAATCAGGAGATAAAGTGGGAAACACAGGATGAAAACTTTAGACTAGGTTGCTAGAAGCCTCTTTAAGGAAGCTTGTACCTGAATGACAAGTAGAAACTCTCATTCATATTGGAGTTCATCAACCTCCGGGCAGATGGAGTGGCTAGTACTGAGGTCCCACAGCAAAAGGAGAGCCTGAATGGCGGGGGGGAGTGACCAGTGCCTGGTCTGAGGCCAAGGCGGTAAGCGGTCATGGAGCGCTGGGGGAGCCTGCTCCCTTCTGGAACTTTAGAAGGTGTTTGGATTTTCTTCTGATATCAATTAAAGACAATTAGAAACTTTTATTCATTCATTCATTCATTCATTCATTCATTTATTTGTTTGTTTGTTTGTTTATTTTAAAAGATTTATTTATGCATACAAGCTGGGGTACAGGCCAGAGGTGTGGGGTGGCAAGAGTGTTCACCAGAGACAGAGTGGAGAGCAGAACAGGCAGATCTACTGAAGGACACTGCTGAGGGGAGCAGCGGGCAAGGCAGGAGAAGTCTGCTGCGCCAGGTGGGAATCTCCCAGGCAGGGCATTCAACTCCCACCTCAGCTGCTGACAGCTCCACAGCGCTGCGCTTAACCCTTTGCGCCTCCAGGGAGGCCCACAATTGGAAACTTTTAAACAGTGATGTTTAAATTAAAAAATTTAAGCTTTTAAACTACATCTGATTTAGGTTTTCAAAGGTCATGCTGGCTCTATGGGAATGATTTGTAAAGAGAGGTGAAGGAAAAACTATTACAATAGTCAGGTGAATAGTGGTGATAACTTGGATTATAGTGAAGATGAGAGACAGATAATTAAGTGGGTTTGTGGACATATTTTAGAAGTAAAATTAATAGAAATTGATCTCCCAAACATATCCTACAGCAGGTTTTTTTTCTATTCACATAGATTATTAAATTATTTCTCTTAAAATGAGACTTGTTGCTTAACATTTGATACAGCCATAGTAGAAAATACTATTTATCTCAATATTTATGTTAACTGAGTATGTTTTATGCTCCTGAATAGTAATCAAAAAGTAAGTCTAGATATGTCCAGATGTATCTGTACAGGGTTAAGAAAATACATGAATGAGTGCTGAGTACTTGATTGCCTCAGGTAGAGTGGCGTAAGGGGAAGAGGCAACACTAGTTTTTGCTTCAGGCACTTCTAATAATCTTTGACTTGTTAAATTTAATATGTATTGCTATTGTAATTTTTATAAGTACTTTCACATAAAGGAAAATGATATTCAGGATCCCTGCTTACCCGTCACATCAACTCATCTCTTTTCTTAGTTGCTAAGTTCACCTATCTGAGTTCAGAAAGATGCTGTGAATGTGTCTTGTTGAACTGGAAGGGCTGAAGATTCTCTTTTTATTTGTCTTTTCTCTATAAGATGTGACAGTGCTTTGAAGTAAAATTTAAAACCTATAAACAAATGCAAATTAGTGTTCCCCATTTGAACACATTTTGAAGCAGAGGATCATCCTACTTCAGAGATAGAGCTGTGTGTTTTTGGCTGTCAGTCTTGTCACTGTGTGTGTCATTGTTGAATTTTCTTCCTGTCTTTTTCTCTCTAGTCATTCACACAACAAAAGCAGTGTAAATTATGGAAGAAATATACATTGAAAAAGTTAAAATGTAGAAATAAGGCATTAGGATCAGAGCTGATGTTTAGGGTATTGAATTGACTGTCTTATGAAGGACAAGGCAATAAAGGCTTAAATAAGATAGGAAGTTTATTTCTCACTTACAGAAAAGTACAACCTAATAAAAGTTTAGTGGCATAGAGCATCAACACCATGTCTAAGTTATAGCATCCCAGAAGGGAAAAGGAAAATGAAGAGTAAGGAGCTTCTATTTGAAGACATGACCCGGAAGTTGTATACATCACTCCAGTTCATGTCCCATTAGTCAGTTATTGAAAGGGAAGCTGGGAATGTAGTCTCAAACTGGACATCATGTCGTCAACTAAAACTCAGAGAATTCTGTTACTGAAAGGAAAAAGGAGAGAATGGATAATGAGGAAAATTAGCATTTTAGTTTATAGGTAAACATGTATTAGAATAGATGGTATAGACCATCCCCTGGGGGTTAAAGGTCATAGGTAAGCAGATTTTAATATTGTTTAGTTGCCAAGGTGGAATACGGTATTTGACCTTTAGTATCCTGGCCAGAAAGAAAGGAAAACATAATCTATTAGTATTTATCAGCATCCCTGTGAAATTTTTGTTTCTTAAGGAAAGTATAGCTTTTCTTGCATAGTACTATAAGAAAACTCGGAGAGCTGTATGGCGATTCCTTAAACTGCTAAAAATGGAGCTCCCATATGACCCAACAATGCCACTCCTGGGAAGCTACCCAAAGGACACAAAAAGCAGCACTGTTTACCACAGCGAAGGTATGGAAACAACCCAGATGCCCAAAAATAGATGACTGGATCAAGCAGATGTGGGACATATACACAATGGAATACTATTCAGCATTCAAAAATGATAAACACATGCAATTCGCTGTGACATGGATGAAACTGGACGAATCATGCTCAGCGAAGTAACCCAGAAAAAAAGAGAAAAAATATTGAATGATTTCACTTATAACAGGGATATAGGGGAACCAAATATGAGAGAGACACCCAGAGAGGGAGGGAGAGGACAAGGGCTCAAAATGGGGTAGAAAGGGCACAAGGGACCATGGTGATGGGTCATGGGTGAATTGGTGGTGGGTTACCCAAGGGGAAAATAAAATGTAAAAGATATAAATGACAATAATAAAAAAAAATTTAAAAAAAAGGAAAACTCTCAAACTGGTGACATCAAGAAATGTCAGAAGAGTGCCCATAAACATATGTCTGCCAAAGTAGCAGTGCTCTCTCTCGCTCTCTCTCGCTCTCTCTCTCTCTCTTTCTCTCTCTCTCTCTCTCTCTCTGTGTGTGTGTGTGTGTGTGTGTGTGTATCATTGTTCATTTTGATTTCTCCTCTCAGGTTTAACCCCCATAAAATTACCACCACCAATTCACTTGTGCACCATCACTATAGTCTCTTATGCTCCTTCCCCTGTTTTTATCCCTCCCGCTCTCCTCCCTGCTGAATGTCTCCAATTTATAGTTTGCCTGCTAGTTTTGTCTTTTTTCCCCCCGATCCCTTGTTTGGTTCTCCTTTATTCCTCCTATAAATGGAACCACCCAATATTTTTCTTTTCCTGCTGACTTATTTTGCTGAGCATAATACCTATCCATATTGCTCTATCCATATTGCTGCAAATGGCATACGTTTATCTTTTTTGATTGCCAAATAGTATTCCATTGTGTATTTTTGATCCAGTCATCTGTTTTTGTACATTTAGGTTGTTTCCATATCTTAGCTATTGTAAAGAGTGCTGTAATGAACATGGGGGTGCAAGTTTCTTTCCAATTAATGTTTTTGTGTCCTTTGGTTATATTCCTGAGAGTGGAATTGCTTGGTCATATGGTAGCTCCATTTACAGTAGTTGAGGATCCTCCATACAGCTTTCCATAGTGGTTGGGCCATTTTGCATTCCTGCTGGTAGTGGAAGAGAGTTCCTTTTTCTCCACATCCTATGGCAGATTATTATTATTATTTTTTTTGTAATCGTTATCTATTTTTTTTATAATATATATTTTTATTGTTATTTATGTCTTTTACATTTTGCATTCCCCTTGGGTAGCCCACCACCAATTCACCCGTGATCCATCTCCATGGTCCCTTGTGTTCTTTTCTATTCCATTTTGTGCCCTTTCCCTTCCCTCCCTCCGGCTCCTTCCTCCCCCCCTCCCCCCCCACTGATTGTCTCTCTCC
>PVIJ01023760.1:0-13648 GCA_004024925.1 Scalopus aquaticus
GGAGAATACAGGGGACCATGGAGATGGATCACGGGTGAATTGGTGGTGGGCTACCCAAGGGGAATACAAAATGTAAAAGACATAAATAACAAAAAAATAGATGATTGAATCAAGAAAATGTGGTACATATACACAATGGAATACTATTCAGCATTCAAAGAAGATAACACATGCAATTTGCAGCGACATGGATGGAATTAGAGGGGATCATATTCAGTGAAATAAGCCAGAAAGAAAAAAAAAATGGTTTCACTTATAACAGGACTATAAGGAAACGAAATATTTCTTCTATTTCTTTGAAGAATGTCATTGAGATTTTTAGTGGCATAGCATTGAATCTGTAAATTGCTTTTCGTAGGAGAGCTATTTTGATAATGCTAATTCTTCCAATCCATGAGCAGGGATGTCTTTCCATTTATTTGTGTCTTCTTCTATTTCTTTTAACAATGTTTTATAATTTTCTTTGTATAGGTCCTTCACCTCTTTTGTTAGGTTTATTCCCAAGTATTTGACATTTTTTGCTTCAGTTACAAAGGAGATGGTTTTCTTGATTTCTTCTTCAGTTTGATTGTTCCTATTGGGGAAGGCTACTGATTTTTGTGTGTTGATATTGTAACCTGATACTTTATTAAACTGGTTGATCATTTTGATTACCTTTTTTGTGGAGTTTTTGGGGTTCTCGATGTATATTATCGTGTCATCTGCAAATAGTGATAGTTTTACTTCTTCTTTCCCTATTTGGATTCCTTGTATGTCTTTCTCTTGTCTTATTGCTCTGGCTAGGACTTCCAGTATTATATTCAAAAGCAGTGGCAAGAGTAGACAACCTTGTCTTTTTCCTGATCTTAGAGAAAAGACTTTCAGCTTTTCACCATTGAAAATAATATTGGCTGTGGGTTTGTCATATATAGCTTTTATCATGTTAAGGTATGTTCCTTCTATCCTGAGAATTTTGAGGGCCTTCATGATAAATCATTGTTGAACTTTTCCAGATGCTTTCTCAGCATTTATTGATATAATCATATGGTTTTTCTTTTTCTTTTCTTTTCTTTATTTTTTGATGTGTTGCATTGCATTCTTTGATTTTCACATGTTGAGCCATCCTTGTGCCCCTGGAATAAATCCCACTTGTTCGTGGTGTATTATCTTTCTGATGTATTGTTGGATTCTGTTGTTGAGGATTTTCTTGAGGATTTTTGCATTAGTGTTCATTGGTGAGCTTGGCCTGTAGTTTTCTTTTTTTGTATTGTCTTTGTTTGGTTGTGGCGTTTATGTGATGTTGGTTTCATAAAATGTATTTGGTAGTATTCCTATTTTCTCTTTTTTTTGAAAGAGCTTCTGTAAGAAAGACACTAGATCATTTTTTAATGTTTGGAAGAATTCATTTGTGAATCCATCTGGTCCTAGGCTTTTGTTTTTGGACCAATTTTTGTAATATGAACCATTCTCAGAGATGTGAGACAGCATCTCATGAGTTTTGATTTGTATTTTTTTTAC
This sequence comes from Scalopus aquaticus, assembly GCA_004024925.1. Lineage (NCBI taxonomy): Eukaryota > Metazoa > Chordata > Mammalia > Eulipotyphla > Talpidae > Scalopus > Scalopus aquaticus. The sequence continues at coordinate 1,498 of PVIJ01023760.1, forward strand.
CTGATAATAAGGGATGTTGAACATTTTTCCATCTGCCCATTGACCATTTGCATTTCTTCTTTGGAGAAGTATCTATTTAGCTCTTCTACCCATTTTTTTTACTGTGTTTTTATTTATTTAGTTATTTATTTATTTATTTATTAAGATTTATTTATTTATGCCTACAAGCTGGGGTACAGGCCAGAGGCATGGGGCGGCGAGAGGGCTCACCAGAGAAAGAGCGGGGAGCAGAACAGACAGATCAACGGAAACACACTGCTGAGGGGTGCAGTGGATGAGGCAGGAGAGGTCTGCCGCGCCATGTGGGAATCTCCCCAGCCTGGCATCGAACTCATGACGCCGCTGCCGACAGCTCCCCAGTGCAGCGCTTTAACCGCTGTGCCACCAGGGAGGCCCTTCACTGTGTTTTTAATTGTTGTTATTGAGTTGTGTGAGCTCGCTGTATATCTTCCATATCAGTCCCTCATCAGATGTATGGTGTGCAAATACTTTTATTTAGTAGGGATTCCCTTCATTTTGATTTGTTTCTTTTTTGTGGTACAGAGACTTTTTAGTTTGATGGGGTCCTAAGCGTTTATAGCCTCCTTTTCCCGCCTTATTTCTGCAGACAAGTCCTCAAAGCTGTTTCTTAAGTTCATGCCATGGAGTGTTTTCTGTTTTCTTCTATATATTTTATGGTTTCATGTCTTATGTTCTTGTCTTTTATCCATTTTGATTTAATTTTTGTATATGGTGTGAGATAGTAGTCTAGTTTCATTCTTTTGCATGTGATACTCCAATTTTCCCAGAATCATTTATTGAAAAGACATTCCTAGTTTCAGTGTATATTCTTTGCTCCTTTTTCTAGATTAATTGATCATATGTGTGTGGTTTTATTTCTGGAATTTCAATTCCACTCCATTGGTCTGCTTGTCTGTTCCCCACCCCACCCCCAGTATCTTGCTGTTTGATTATTATGGCATTGTAGGATAATTTAAAGAATGGAAGTGTCACAACTCCATTCTTTCCCTTTTTAAAAAAATATATATATTTATTTATGCATATAAGAGCTGGGGTGTAGACCAGAGGTGTGGGAGAAGTGAGAAGATTCACTAGAGACAGAGTGGGGAGCAGAACAGGTGGATTGACTGAAGTACACTGCTGAGGGGAGCAGCGGGCAAGACAGGAGAGGTCTACTGTGCCATGTAGGTTAGCTTCCTGGCTGGGGATTGAACTCGTGCTGCAGTGGCTGCTAATAGCTTCATAGTGCTGAGACTTAACCCCTTGCACCACCAGAGAGGACTCTCCATTCTTTCTCTTTTTAGTCAGAAGACCTTTTGCTATTTGGGGCCTTGTGTGATTCCATATGATGTGTGCTATGTCCTCCTGATGTATTGTTCACTTGATCATTATGTACTGTCCATTTCTGTCTCTGTTACCTTTTTTAACTGGAAATCTACTCTATTTTATCTGATATAAATATGGCTATCCTTGTGTTTTTTTGGATTCCATTAATGTGTAGGATTATTTTCTGACCCTTTAACTTGATCCTGTGTTTACCTTGAAAGCTCAGGTGTATCTTCTGGAGAGAGCAGAAGGTTGGATTCTGTTTCCTAATTGAACCATATATTTTGTTTCATTTAATTGGTGAATTTATTCTGTTAGCAGTAACAGTTATTATTGATATGTGAAAGTTTATTCCTTCCATTTCGTCTTTAGTTTGTGGTTATATCTATTTCCTTGTTCAGTTCTTTGTGAATATTCCTCAGTTTGGCTTATGTACTATAGTTCCTCAATACTTCTTGGAGAAGGGCTCTAGTTTTTTCAAACTTATTCGGTTTCTCTTTGTCTGAGAAAGCCTTTATTTCTACCTCATATCTAAAGTATTGAAGAGAACCTTGCAAGATATAATACTTGTAGTTGGCAGCTCTTATTTTTAAGGTTTTCAATCATGTTGTTTCATTCTCTCTTTTCCTACAATGTTTTTTTTTTTTTCTGAGAACTCTAATATTACCCTTATTTGGCTTCCTTTATAGGTTATCTGGTTCTTCCCTCTGATCATTTTCATTATTCTTTCTTTGTCTTGAACTCTTGGAAGCTTCACCAATGCATTTTGGTGTTCAACTTATTTTGTAAAGGTACACCAGTATTCTTTTAGCTTCCTGGATTTGTATATTTATTTCTTTTCCAAGTTGAGGAAGTTGGGAAGTTTTCTTCTATATTTTTAAAACAAATGTTCTCTGTTCCTTTCTGTTTCTCTTCCCCTTCTGAAATGCCTACTATTCTTATATTGTCTTTCTTCATGGTATAGGATAATTCACAAAGTGTTTCTTTGTCCATCTTGCTTCTTTGTAAATTCATATCTTCAAGTTCAGTTATTCTCTCTTCCATTTTGGCTTTTCTACATTTATAGCTTTCTCTAGTATGTCTCATGTCCTGTTTTAATTTTTTATCATCCTCCAATTCCTTTATTTAATTCTTTAGATTATCATTTCAATCTTCTGTTCATTGATTTTTTTAAGATTTATTTATTTATGCATACAAGCTGGGGTACAGACCAGAAGTGTGGGGTGGCTAGAGGGTTCACCAGAGACAGAGTGGGGAACAGAACAGGCAGGTCGATGGAAACACACTGCTGAGGGGAGCAGCAGGCAAGGCAGGAGAGGTCTGCCGCGCCAAGTGGAAATCTTCCTGGCAGGGCGTCAAACTTGCATCGCTGCTGCCGACCACTCCACAGCGCAGCACCTAACTGCTGCGCCACCGGGGAGGCCTTGTTCATTGATTTTTTTTTCTCAAGATATTCAATAGTTTATTTTCTGAATTTTCTTATGTGACCTGTTTTGCTCATCTTCACTTAAGTTCTTGGAATTCTTTATGGTGGAAAGCTTGTATTCTGTATCTAATAAGAGAAATAGATCTTCCAAGCTTTTGAGATTGGGTTTTGGATATTATTTCTCTTTTTGTGGTGTGATATTCCTCTTTTGATTTCTGCCACCACTTGATGCTTTATTCTGTCTTTTTATTTTGCTCAGGACCTCAATACTGAGGCCTCTGCTATGCATGTCTCCAATATCTCACCGTGGTTTGGGGAAGTCACTGGAGAGTATCTAGGTGTCACTGATGTCAGGCAGGGACCTGTATGGTCCAGGCTGTTTCTGATGTGCTGATGGGTAGGTAAGAGTTTAAGTGTAATTCCCAGAGGGTTGTTCAGAGTCCCTGCTGTCAGGGAGGGCCCTGCATGGATCAGACTTGGGGTTTTGTCAGTTCCTGAAGCGCTGATGAGTAGGCTTGTGATAAGGGGCACATCGTGATGGGTGGCTGAGGGTTGCCGCTGTCAGGCGGGGCCCTTCTCAGCCTGAGCTGGAGTATCTATTTTCTTACCTTTGGAGAAATATTCCGAGAACATATATCCTGTCAGCTAACGATAAACAAGATTTTTACTTTTTCTTCCTTTATTTTCATATACTGATAAAACTAAATCTAATACAGCTTTATTTTCAATACAAGTATGATATAAGTCGATTGTTGTGATATTTATTTAATTCAAGTTATTCCTCTTTCTTGTTTTCCACTTACTACCCTATTGTTTTATTTCAGAGGTGAATAAAAAGATATGGGAAGTGATTTTTTATTCAGTGTTGGATTTTGATAATTCTATCTGTTGAAATTTGGTATAACTTTTTGTTTTGTGTTTAATTTCTCCTGATTTTTTAATAGTCATCATAGAAATTTATGAAGTCACAATGTAATTTTAAATTTGTATATACCTCACCACTTATATTCGGTAAATGTCACTATAAGTTGTCAATAAAGCCATATGATTAATTTAAGCCATAATTAAAATTATAAAACAATTAGCATTCATATGCTAAATTTCATTGCTTCTTCATTTTCCAGTGAAAATTCACTTTTGTGAATTCATATTTTTTTCTCAACAGGCCCATAACACTGGTCAACAGTGAGATCATAACTGACTTAAAAAGGCCCTCATCTGTAGTATCTTGGTGTGCTGAACATGAATACAACCCTGAAAATTTTTTATTAGCTCTCATTTTGAAGATATTTCACATAATTCATTTTGTATGTTTCACCGTGTAAATTTATCCAGTAGGACTGCAACAACATCCTAAATCATCCTAGAATGATGTAATATTGCATCGCATTGCATAATACCATCATGCACACATCATCCAGAGTTGATGGCATCATTTTCTGATGCAATGCAATACTACTGCCAGGCAGCTGCTGAAGTAAGCTGACGTCAGCAGTGCACTATAGAAAGCCCTGTCGGAAAGGTTGAGCATTGAAAATATTTCAGACTTTGTGGAGACAGTTTCTGCTACTGTTCCATAGAACTGTTAGTATTTTATCCATTTAGGCACAATACAGAACAGTCATGCCTCGAAAGTGCATTAATAGCGTGGGCAATTTCTGCTCTATTTGTGGGGAAGTGACATTTGCCAACCAGAAGAAAAGTATCACTTCTCAAGTGAAGAAGGCTTATCATCTTGATTTCGGATGCAAGGTTGGTGACCAAGACAAGCCTTGGGCCCCGCATATATGCTGTGCTCCATGTACAACACAGCTTTCACAATGGTTCAATGGCAAAAGACCATCAATGCAGTTTGCAGTCCCCATGGTGTGGAAAGAGCCAAGCAACCACATAAAAGACTGTTACTTCTGCTTGGTTCCTCCTCTTTCTGGTGGAATAACGAAGCAAAAGAAGTCAAGAATAGTCAACCCAAACATTCTGTCTGCATTGAGATGACCGGTTCAACAACTTGCTGCAGGGTGTTGCGAAACAAGCATGGAATGCTTTCCCTTAGTGTCTACACTTTCTTGGGAATGTTAGGGCAGAAAATTACAAGGAGCTAGTAGAAGACATGCTGATGCAGTATCAGAAACTTAGCTGCAATATGTCTCTAAAGATCCATTTCCTTCATACCCATCTGGATTTCTTCCCTGAAAACTGGTATGGTTAGTGATGAACATGGCAAACGTTTTCATCAAGATATCGCATCAGGGCCTCCCTGGTGGTGCAGCGGTTAAGCACTGTGCTGTGGAGCTGTCGGCAGCAGCGATGCGAGTTCGACGCCCTGCCGGGGAGATTCCCGCATGGTGCAGCAGACCTCTCCTGCCTCGCCCACTGCTCCCCTCAGCAGTGTATTTCCATCGATCTGCCTGTTCTGTTCCCCACTCTGTCTTTCTCTCAATGGTTCTAGGTCATTGAGGGTATGATCGGATTTATCTTTCCACTATCCCTCATCCAGGGTAAGCCCTCTCCTTCCAAGTCCCTTCTTCATGACTCAGAGGGAAGATTCATGTGATGGGTCAGATTCCAGGATACTTCAGGCAGTACTGCTGTGCACTGGGGGTAGATGGCAACTCCAAGTCATGTAGGACACAGCAATAGTCTTCTATTTCTTGCCCTTTAAAGTGGGAAACTGAGCTGGTGCTTAACTGGGTAAACTGGGCACTTCCACATTACGCTTCTTTCCCCTCTTGTCACTGCAGATTTTGGACTGTCAACCTTGCATGTTCTACTGAAGATGGTGGGCACACCCACCCAGATGTTGTAAGCCACCCTGAAATATCACATGTGCCCATTCAAATAGACATGCTCTTGGGTGTTACCATGCTCTCATCCAGAGGCCAGCATTTGTTTGCAGACTCAACTCATGGAAAGATAAAGTAAATAATAGTTAATGGGAGACCTGGTTAAGGCCTCCTGGATATCAGTGTTTGTTCCACACAGGAGCTTTTCCAACAGGAGCTCATGCACCAGCATCAGGCACCATGAAGACAGTGTCCCATTTCTTAAACTGCTCTCATGGTAAGCAGGTTGTCCCCTTTTAGGTTCATTTTATATCTTCATATTTTGCCCTTGACATTTAGAGTGTCCCAGTAAAAAACATATCCTACAATTGACTCAGGCTTCTGCTGTTTCTCAAATAGAACTGCTTATTTCAGATCATACTTAGTAACTACTCCCATAGATATAAAAAATTATTGTCTATTCTGTAGACAGTTCTATTTTATACAGTGCTATTTTATATACCTCCTATCTTTCTAATTCTCAACAACTAGAAAACTTATATCCCTATTGCCCTTTTGAAAACTGCCTTTAGCAATCAAGTTACATATTGTTAACATTTTGCACAATTTTGTTGTACTTAGTCAATAATCCCCTCCTTCTTTATTCCTTCCACAAAAACAGAAGCATCTGAAAGATTGAAAGGATTCACCTGGTGATGTTTTTTCTTTTTTAAAAATATATATATATTATATCATTGTTTATTTTCTTTTTTTTTTGTGTCATTCTCTGAACTAGCCTCACAAGGATGCTGCTTGATCAACCTCTTAATTAGGCTTTGCTAACTGTTCTAAGGTTGCTGCTCACCCTCAGAAAGCCAATGCTATACATTATAAGATCTCATCATGCTTGCTTTTCTAAGCAATTGCGAGGTCAAATCCATGTCGCATACACCATTACACAAATGTACCCCAATAGGAATCATTGTAAACTTTCACTTATCTCATGTTTGAAGAAAAGGACAGAAAATACCTTATAACAAAACTAAAATCAATATGTTACAGTGATTTTAGTATGGTTAACACTTTTCCACTTCTGTTCAGTCAAGTCCTCATATCATTACCCATAATCATCTATCAGCTCAGGGTAACAATTCAGACCCATGGTGAATTACAGCAAAACATAGAGGTTAGGAAATACCAGCATTTAAATGCCAAAATACGGGTTTTTGTTTCCACTGAGTCTCATTAGTCTAACACAATCTGCAATAATGTCCTTGGGTTCGAGTGATCATGGTTATTACCTTTTGATGCTTTGTGATATTCGATTCTCTATTTTATCTTTAAGGTTTGATATAAAAAATTGCCAATGCCAGCAGCTGGGTAACTTCCACCTGGATTTCTTTGCTATTTTCCTGAGAGGATTCAATTTCTTTCTAGGGGCCCACAATGGGGAATTCTCCATGGCATGTTGTACTGAAGACTTGATGAGATAGTCCCCTTTTCATTTCTTCAGAAATAATGCATACATCAACCTATTACCTTCACAGTATGTCTTCCCACATACTTGAATGCAGCTGCTTCAGTTTTATGACTGTGTTCTTGTCTTTGTCCTGAAACCTGACTGGTGAGATCTTAGATCTTTTCTTTTTGCCAAAAACAATGACTGTACTGGGCCTTCTTTGCCTTGTTATAAACAATTATAGTTTTTCATGATTACTGTTAAGAGCTGGAGGTGCATATCATAATCACTCAACATAAACAGACTGAACTCACCAATTAAAAGACACAGAGTATGCGGCTGGATCAAGAAACAGAATCCAACCTTCTGCTGTCCCTAGGAAAGGCACCTAAATTCCAAAGACAAACATAGGCTCAAAGTAAAGGACTGGAAACATTCCTATATGCAAATGGGACTCTAAGGAAGGTAGACGCTGCCATAATTATATCAGACAAAATAGATTTCCAGTTAAAAAATGTAACAAGAGACAAGAAGGGACAATACATAATGATAAAGGGAATGATACATCAAGACTATATAACAATCATCAATGTATATGCACCAAATGAGGGAGCACCAAAATACATTAGGCAACCACTGTCAACTCTGAAACAAGCATTAGAAAAAATACATTTGTGATAGTAGACTTCAACATTCCATTCTCACCGTTGGGCAGATCAATTAGACAGAAAATAAATAGGGACACAATAGCCTTAAATAGAGCATTAGGTATGTTGAACCTCATAGATATATACAGGCCACTGCTTCCACCAAAAAACAGAATGCACATTTTTTTTTTTTGCAACTATGCATGGGACATTCTCCAGAATCGACCACAGTGGGGGACACAAAGTAAATTTCAAAAATTTCATGAAGATTGAAATTCTACCCAGCATCTCTCAGACCATAAAAGTATCAGACTAGAAATCAAATGCCCCCCCACCCCAAAGCAGGGAAATCTCTTAATACATGGAGACTGAATAACTCACTACTGAAAGTCCACTGGATAAATTAAGAAATCAAAGAAGAAATTAAAAAATACCTCAAGACAAATGAAAATGAGCACACCATCATCCAAACCTTATGGGACAAAGCAAAAACAGTACAAAGAGGAAACTATAAAGCAATACAAGCCCATATGAAGAAACAAGAAAAAGTTCAAATAAACAACCTTCTCTCTCAACTTGAGGAATTAGAAAGATAATCAAATTCAAAAACTGCAGAAGAACAGAAATAATAAAAATCAAAGCGGAAGTAAATGAAATATAAATAATAAAAAAGTCTAAAATATCAATGAAATGAAAATCTGGTTTTTTGAAAAAATAAACAAAATAGACAAACTTCTAGCAAATCTCACCAAGGAAATGAAGGTTAAGTCTCAAACAAAATGAATAAAAAGCAAAAGTGGAGAAATCACAACAGATGTTGCAGAAATTCAGAGGATAATTAGAGACCACCATGAACACCTGTATGCTAAAAAATTCAAGGACCCAGAAGAAATGGACACATTTTCAGAATTATGCAATCATTCAAGACTGGATAGGGAAGAAATAGAAACCCTGAACTAACCAAAAAGAAATGAGGAAATTGAAACAGTAATCAAAACTCTCCCAAAAGACAAGAGTCCAGGAGCAGATGGATTCACAAGCAATTTCAAAAAGGTACTATTGTCTATCTTATTCAAACTCTTCCAAAAATCCAAAAAGAAGGAATACTTTCTAATAACTTTTATTTGGAAAAGTTCAGGACAACATTATTCTAAATACCTAAACCAAACAAAGACAACACACAAAAAAAGAAAATTACAGACCAATCTCTCTAATGAACTCAGATGCAAAAATCCTGAATAAAATCCTAGCAAACCAAATCCAGCAATACTTTAAAAGGATCATACACCTGACCAAGTGGGATTCATACCAGAAACACAAGGATGGTTCAACATGTGAAAATCAATCAATGTAATTCACCAAATAAACACAAAAAGAAAGATAAAAACCATATGATTGTATCAATTGATACTGAGAAAGCATTTGATAAGATCCAACATCCATTTATGTTGAAAACCCTGAAAAAACTGGGGGTAAGGGAACATAACTTAAGTCATTTATGACAAACCTGTAACTGATTGCATTCTTAATGGTAAAAAACTGAAAGCTTTCCCACTAAGATCTGATATAAGACAAGGATGTCCACTCTCACTATTGCTATTCATCATAGTATTGGAAGTTCTAGCTAAAGCAATTAGACAAGAGGAAGATATAAAAGGAATTCCAACTGGGGAAGTTGGAATATTCTTAGAGAATCTCCAAGATTCCGTGGAAAAACTAATTGAAACAGTCAGCTTAGCTAAGTGGTAGGGTATAAAATCAAGATGCATAAATCAGTTGCCTTCCTATCTACAAACAATGAGACAGAAGAGGAACAAATTAAGGAAGTGATCCCATTTACAGTTACACCAAAAAATTATTAAATATCCAGGAGTAAACCTAACAAAGGTCAAAAGATCTATAAAAAGAAAGCTATAAGACATCGTTGAAAGAAATAGAAGACACAAAGAAATGGAAAAATATTCCTTGCTCATGGATTGGAAGAATCAACATTGTCAAAATGGCCATGGTACCCAAAGTAATATACAGATTCAATGCAATCCCAATAAAAATACCAATGGTATATTTCAAAGAACTAGAGCAAATATTACAGAAATTCAAACAGAATCACAAAAGACCCGAATAGCAAAAGCAATCTTGACAAAGAGAAAGGGAATGGAGGGATCACACTGCCAGACCTCAAGCTGTATTATAAAGCCACAATAATTAAGATAGCCTGGAGCAAAAACAGACTTGAGAGTCCAGAAATTACACACACACACACACAAACACACAGAGTTAATCTATCTATTAAGGAGATAAAAAATATGCTGGAGCAAAGATAGCCCCTTCAGTAAATGGTGTTGGGAAAACTGGACAGCTGCATGCAAAAAAATGAAACTAGACCATGACTACACACCATACACCAAAATCAACATCAATCAAAGAGTTGGATGTAAAACCTAACCCATAAAACACTTAGAAGAAAACATAGGCAAAACATTTCATGACATATGCTTTAATGATGTCTTTAGGAATTCATCCCCAACAGCAGGGAAGACAAAAGGGAACATAAACAGCTGGGAATACATCAAACTAAAAAGCTTTTGTACAATGGAAGAAACTATAACTAAAATAAAAAGATACCCTACTGAATGGGAGAAAATATTTGCACACCATCCATCTGACAAAGAACCGATATAAAAGATTTACAAAGAACTCATAAAATTTTACGAAAACAAAACAAATAACTCAAAAAAAAAAATGGGCCAAAGTACTAAACAGACACCTCTCTGAAGAAGACATTAGAATGGCACATGAAACAATGCTCACAGCCACTTCTTATTAAAGAATGTAAATCAAGACCATAATGAGATACCATTGACACCTGTGAGAATGGCCCATATTGAAAAGACCTGAAACAAGTGCTGGTGAGGATGTGGAGAAAAGGGAACCCTCCTACACTGCTAGTTGTAATGCAAACTGCTCCAGCCATTATGGAAAGCAGTGTGGAGGTGTCTCAAAACATCAAACACAAAGCTGCCATTTGACCTAGTAATTCCACTCCCAGACTTCTATCCAAAAAATTCAAAAGCACTAATCCAAAAGGAAATTTGCACTTCCAAGTTTATTGCAGTCTGTATACTATAGCTAAACTATGGAAACTTACATGCCCCAGAACAGACAAGTGGATGAAGAAGATTTGATATATACATAATTGTAGAGGGCAGGAAAACATCAGGAAGCACAGGTTCTCTATACAGCTGCACAGACGGGTCTAAAGGAAAGGGAAGACTTCTGGAGCTCTTGGTGGCTTTTAAGCTTTTAGTCTTTTTTAAAAAATAGATTATTTATTTTTGTTATTTGTATCTTTTACATTATTGTGTGTTCCCCATAAGTCACCCACCACCTGTTCACCCATGGAGCCATCACCATAGTCCTCCATGCTCCCCTCTTCCCCCCTCTTGAGCCATCCCCCTCCCCTCCTTCCCTGCTGAATGTTGCTTTCTTATTTGGCTCCCCTATATTCCTGTTATAAGTGAAACCATTCGATAATTTTCTCTTTCTTTCTGGCTTATTTCACTGATCATGAGCCCCTCTAGGACCATCCATGTTGCTGCGAATTGCATGTGTTTGTCTTTTTTGAATGCTGAATAGTATTCCATTGTGTATATATCACATCTTCTTGATCCAGTCATCTATTTTTGGGCATTTGGGTTGTTTCCATACCTTAGCTATTGTAAACAGTGCTGCAATAAACATGCGGGTGCATGTATCCTTTCGGATTAGTGATTTTGTGTCTTTTGTGTATATTCCCAGTGGTGGTATTGCTGGATCATATGGAAGTTCCATTTCTAGCAGTTTGAGGAAATGCCATACATTTCCATAGTGGTTGGATCAATTTGCATTCCCACCAGCAGTGTAGGAGAGTTCCTTTTTCTCCACATCATCGCCAACATTTGTTGTTGCCTGTTTTATTAATGTGCCCCATTCTCACTGGCGTGAGGTGGTATCTCATTGTGGTTTTAATTTGCATTTCCCTGATTATAAGTGATGTTGAACATTTTTTCATGTACCTGTTGGCCATTTGCTTTTCTTCCTTGGAGAAGTGTCTTTTTAGTTCTTCTGCCCATTTTTTGACTGGATTGTTGACTTTGTTTTTGTTGAGTTGTGTGAGGTCTATGTAGATTTTTGTTATCAGTCCTTTATCGGTTGTGTTGTGTGCAAAGATCTTCTCCCAATTAGTAGGGTGTCTGTTTGTTTTAATTATTGTCTCTTTTGCTGTACAGAAGCTTTTTAGTTTGATGTAGTCCCAGCTATTTATCTTTTCTTTTACTTCCTTTGCTATGGTGAAAGTGGTTTTAAAGATTTTGCTGAGATGTATGTCATGTAGAGTTTTGCCTATTTTTTCTTCTATAAACTTTATGGTTTGAGGTCTTATCTCCAGGTCTTTTATCCATTTTGAGTTGGTTTTTGTGCATGGTGTGAGGTAGTGGTCTAGCTTCATTTTTTTTGCATGTAGCAGTCCAGTTCTCCCAACACCATTTATTGA
>PVIJ01023761.1:0-13641 GCA_004024925.1 Scalopus aquaticus
GGGAGGGGAGAGGGGATCTGGTGGTTCTTTCTTCTCCTTGATCAGTCTTTTTAGCTTCTTTCCAAGTTCTACTCACCCGTGAGGGTGTTAGATTTACGTAGCGTTTCTGAATCTTCTCTGGGTTTGGCTGATGTCTCTTTATAGGCAGCTTTTCTTTTGGGAGAGTTGATACTAGCGTCCCTTCACCGCCATGTTGATGCACTGTCCCATTCTTATCATTCTCAATATATAAATGAAAGTCAGAACTGTTTGTACAAAGAAGTAAGGGTAAATATATCAAAATACAGTACATTCAAGTGCTTGACTTGCTGTTCCTAATATCTTCCTGGAAACACCAACTGTCAAAAATCTACTTATGCAAACTTACAGGTATACACATGAACATATATGCATTCTTTTATTCTCATTAAGTTTTAAAAGCTATTGCTTGGCGGAATTACCATATCAATTTGTAAATAATACATAAAAGGAAAAATCTCAGCTACCAATAGTCCCAGTTAAAAACACATTGCATTAACTTTACTCCTGAGCCGACTGGTTCTGAACTACTTGCTATCAGATCCTTTTGGATTGGAGACCTCCATCATACTGAGGAACCCCACTGGCTGTAAGGAAAGGGAAGTTTCTTTATGTGTGATCTCCCCCTAGGCTTAGTGGAAGAGTCAGGTTTCTTGTCCATCCATTCTTTTCCTTTTCCTCTGGCATTATTGTTGAAGACTATGTATCACAGGAGTTGAGCAGCACTCTCATTCATTTACACATACCACGAAAAGTTAAAGTTTTTGTTGTGTTTCCATATGCAAGATCAGTTTGTTTTTTTTAATAAAACAATCCCCCCAAAAGTAAAGCCAGATAAGAATAATCGTTAACCCTTAAAAATTAATAATAATGTGGGCCTCCCTGGTGGTGCAATGGGATAAGTCACAGTATTATGAAGCTATCCGCAGCCACTGCAGCATGAGTTCAATACCGGCCAGGGAGCTTCCCACTTGGCACAGCAGACCTCTCCTGTCTCGCCCACTGCTACCCTCAGCAGTGTATGTCAGTCAGTCTACCTGTTCTGCTCCCGATACTGTGGCTGGTGAATCTTCTCACTCCCCCACACCTCTGCCCTGCACCCCAGCTTGTATGCATAAATCTTTTTTTTTGAAGATTTATTTATTTATGCATACAAGCTGGGGTACAGGCCAGAGGCGTGAGGCGGCAAGAGAGTTTACCAGAGACAGAGTGGGGAACAGAACAGGCAGATCGATGGAAATACACTGCTGAGGGGAGCATCGAGCAAGGCAGGAGAGGTCTGCTGTGCCATGTGGGAATCTCCCCGGCCGGGCATCAAACCTGCGTCACAGCTGCCGACAGCTCCACAGAATAGCAATTAACTGCTGTGCCACCAGGGAGGCCCTGTATGAATAAATCTTAAAAGAAAATTAAATTAAATTAATAATAATGAATCTTTTGTCCAGCTAAATGCAACCTGATCTCATTTGAAAAGAAAATACCATTGGGGGGCCTCCCTGGTTGAGTGCTGTGCTGTGGAGCTGTCGGCAGCGCGCGATGCGAGTTCGACGCCCAGTCAGGGAGAGTCCCACATGGTGTGGCAGACCTCTCCTGCCTCGCGCGCTGCTCCCCTCAGCAGTGTATTTCTGATCTGCCCGTTCTGCTCCCCATGCTGTCTCTGGTGAGCCCTCTCGCCACCCCACTCCTCTGGCCTGTACCCCAGCTTGTATGTATAAACAAATAAATCTTTAAAAAGAAAAAAAAAAGAAAATACCATTGATTTGTTTAAACAGACTTCTATGCAGAGCTGTCCTAGCTCATCCACTTTGAATTTAATTTCAAAAATAAATGAATCTAATAATTAGACCAACAGATCCTATACAGAGTTCAATAATCCACTCACAACACTGGGCAGTAACTAGATTTTTAATACAGTGCTTGTTTTTTTCTTTTGTTTGTTGAATGTTTGTTTCCTTGCTACATTTTAGTTTTGGCTTCCTGAATTCAGTTATAAAAGTAAATTGAAGGAAAAGTAATAAAGATAATTCAAGTGGTAGGTATACATTCTTATAGTAATGAGGATTATCTCATATAAAAATGAAACAATACTATTGTACATGTTTTTTTTTTTTTTTTTTTCCCACTGCAGGACAGTAAAATGGAATTGCTACAGCTCAGCATCAGCAAGTATTAAGAGTCTGGGGACAAATAACATCAATGAGTCATGAAGTCATTTGCAATGAACTCTTGACAATCTTTCCAAGAAGGAGCACCTATCAATAGAAAAGAGCAGTCATTAAATCAGTGGTAGAGAGATGATTTCCAAAATCCTGGGTGGGTGGAGTTGAGGCTATGAAAGGAGAGTCCAGGTGAGTCCTTATTTTAACATCAATGACCTCTCTCTGTCTCTGCCTCTGTCTCTCTCTGCCACACACACACATACACACACACACACACACACACACACACACACACACACAACTCAGCAGGGAACCTATAGACTAGGGGCTGCAAACTCATATCTTAGCCAAACAACACTGATTCAAATAAAGAACACTAATACTCCTAATGGTATATATTGAGAAGAAAGAACAGTAAATCTATATGAAGTACACAGTTATAAAATAAAAGCATAAAAAACAGGGAGAAACCAAATTAAGTGGCTGAGACAGAAAAATAATTTCAATGAGCATAATAAGTAACATTAAGAGGAAAAGAGAGCACGCTGTGCCCATAAGCCTGGAATGAACAGTAGTAAAGAAGAAACAGCAGAAAAAACAGGGTATAACACTTGTAATAGATAAAAACCATCCACCACCACAATGACAAAAATCACCAATAAGTAAGAAGTAAAATGGATTCTGCTAAAGAATGAATCACTGAACTGGGAGGAATAAAGCCAAACATTATCAGAAAGGTAAAGAAAGATGGAGATTTTTTTTTTTTAAGTTAGCTTGGAATAAAGAAGCAAAAATGTCCCAAACTAATATAAAACCAGTGACATAGAAGAGGATAATTGTAAAACTGCAGTAAGACAAATACTCTATGATTCCACTTATATCCAAGGATCTAAAATAGTCAAAATCAGGGAACCTGATAGTAGAATAGTGATTGCAAGGGCCTGGGAAGAGGAGAAAACAGAGACTGTTCAAAGGGCATTAAATTTCAATTCCATAAGATCCATACTTTCCACGGATCTGCTATATCACATTGTGCATATATTTAAGGACACTTTTGGTACACTTAAAAGTTTGGTGAAGGTGGATCTCATGTTATGTTTTCTTACTACAATTTTAAAAGAAATGTATTACAGATTACTTTAATGGGAACACCTCAGGATTGTCGAAAACTAAATGAAATGTGAGATCTTAGGTTAAAAGATAAATTAACTTAAATGGTATGAAAGAAAAGACAAATGTGCACACATCATAAGGAAATTGCAATGCATCAAAAATTTTTAAAATGTTATAATTTCCATACAGAAACGATGTCAACAGGTCAATAAGTATATTGGCATCACATTTGCTGAGAGCAACAAACATGTTAATGTTTCTAGAATACTGAAGGAAAATTTGCTTAGAATAATATTTTATATCTATCAAAATGCTGTGAAAATGCAGTGCAAAAAAAATCTTAAACATTCAAGTCTTAAGAATATTATTACACAAAGATCATTCTGAAAACACACTTGAGGAACACACTTGAGCCAAACATGATTCTTTTCTCTCAATGCCATGTATGCTCTTTTATAATCTGCCCAAGATTGCTTGGGTTAAAAGTTAGCAAATTATATTTTCAAAATCTGTGTCAACCTCCTGGTTTTTTGCTTACTCATGCAGCTTTATTGCAAACACGATTATAATCTTGACTGCTTCTGCAGCACCCATGACATAGACATTTAGGGAACTCAGTATTAGGATTTCCTAGAGAAGTCAGTGTTTCTTGCAATTATTTCAGATACCTGTTTCATTATTCCCAGCCTGCACTTGTATCACATTTGTAACTAATTTCCAGCTTTAAATTCATCAGTTTAAAACATCATAATAGGTTTCTTCTATTCTGATTGAATACTGGCCAAAACAGTGCTTTAGCAGATGGATAGAAAGCGAAGAAGAATATTAACTTCTTCTTGTACAAGAAGCAATTAGAAAATTATCCACAAATATGGTATCTTGAGAATTGCATAAACATAGTATTGTAAAGAAATACCAAAATGAATGTGAACAGAGAGGAAAGATCACAAGAAAATAAAATCACTTAAATATGTTTATTTGAAAGTAAAAGTGAAATAGGTATATTATGGAAAAAAACAGTGAATAAAAAAGTACAGGGGATAATATGATAAAGGTAACCACCAGAAGAATAAAATATAATGTATGACATGTCAATCAGCAAAAAACTGGAATATAAAGTGGAAATTGGAAAAAGAGAAAAACTATGTAAAAGTTCATCAATGTAAAATATAAGATGGTAGAACTACATTCTTATGTAATAGCTACAAGTGTAAGTAAACTATAGATCAAGGTCATATATATTTTTAAAATATTGTTACAATTTTCAAGATAAATCAAAATTTGGCAAAGAACATGATTCAAGAAATAAACAACTGTGAAAAAGGCAATTCTGTCAGGCCAAAAAAAAAAAATCTGTCAACCCAAAGATAAATATTTGAATATAAGATTTCTTTAAAAGATTAGAATAATAGAATGGAAAAATGTACATTAGACTTATACGAATCAAAGAAAATAAATGTTATAGGCTACACATAAACTAGTCATGTAATAAATCATTTAAATCACATAATGAAAAACTTGAGCTTAACTATGATTGATATATGGAGAGAGAACTTGTAACATATTGTCCTTTGTATTTATAAATATTATGCTTCTAGATGTTTACTTATTTAGAAATAAGTATATATATGAAAATACTATTAGAATTGGCTAAATGTTCTAAAAGACAATGTAAACAAAAATGTGAATAGTTTTCATTTTAATTAATTAACTTGGAAAAGACACAAACTCAAGACCATAATAAGATACCACCTCACACCTGTGAGAATGATCAAAAAAGACCAGAAACAAGTGTTGGCAAAGATTTGGAGAAAAGAGAACCCTCCTACACTGTTGGTTTGAAAGCAGACTGGTTCAGCCTATATGGAAAGTGGTATGTACCTGTTTCAAAAGATTAAACATGTACCTGTTATGTGACTGAGAATTCCACTCCTAGGCATCTACCAAAAAATTTAAAAATATTAATTGGAAAGGAAACTTGCATTCACATGTTTGTTGCCACACTATTTATTATAGCCAAACTGTGGAAACAAACTAAGTGCTCCAAAACAAATGTGTGGGTCAAGAAGATATGGAATATATTCACAATGGACTATCACTCAGCAATCAAAAAAAGATAAACTCATGCCATTTGAAGTAACAGGGATGAAGTTGGAAGAGATAATACTCAGTGAAATAATCAGAAGAAAAAAAAATACCAGATGAGGATGGGGTCAGAGAAACAAATCTAAGGATCAGATAAAAACAAGGTTATAAACTAACCATTGAGGGGCCTCTCTGGTGGTGCAGGGTTTAAATCTCAGTGCTATCAAGCTATTTCCGGCCCCTGAAGCATGAGTTTGATCCCTGGCCAGGGAGCTTCTCACATGGCACAGCAGATCTCTCCTGTCTCACCTGCTGCTCCCCTCAGCAGCGTACTTCAGTAGATCCATCTGTTCTGCTCCCCACTCTGTCTCTGGTCAATCCTCTCACCCCCCGCACCTCTGACCTACACCCTAGTTCTTGTATGCATAAATAAATAAAATAAATCTTAAAAACAAACAAAAATCTAACTGTTGAAAGCTGACTATAGAACTGAAGCATCTAGAGGAGAGAGCCTGAGGAGGGAATGTTAACAAAGAGGGAAGGGAGCACAATGAACTATAGTGCTGGACTATGGGTGACTAGGTGGTAGGTACAATCTGGTGACCACCTGAAGGGGGCATCCTACATTTCCAAAATACCACAAATAATGTAAGCCAAAGTTATCTCAATTAAAAATAAAGATTTGGAGCCTCCCTGGTGGTGCAGCGGTTAAGTGCTGCACTGCGGAGTTGTCAGTAATGGCAGCAGCAAGGCGAATTCAGTGCCCGCTGGGAGGATCCCCACATGGTGTAGCAGACCTCTCCTGCCTCGCCCGCTGCTCCCCTCAGCAGTGTATTTCTGATCTGCCTGTTCTGCTCCCCACTCTGTCTCTGGTGAACCCTCTCGCCACCCCACGCCTCTGGCCTGTACCCCAGCTTGTATCCATAAATAAATAAATCTTTAAAAAAATTAATGAGATTTACATTTTCAAGGTATTTATCAGTCTCCTCGTTGATACTGGTAACTGTCTAAAAAGAAGGCCTTTCCCATCAATCTGTATGTTCCTAGTTCTGGTATATTGCCTTGAAATTAAAATGAACATACTAATTATTTTATTTAATAAATTAATTAATATATTATAAATGAACATAGAACATATATTCAATAATTTTAAAAAAGACACCACTGAAGTATTAAAGCCCAACCTGATTTAATTAAGGCTTCTGCTAATAGGTTGATTTTCAAGGATGTCACTTAACAGCAGGTTGGTTATATCCACAAGTCAGCAAGTATCTTTAATTGTGCCATCTTTTAGAAATGATTTACATATCCTTTATCTCTTATTATGTACTTAAAAAGCATCATTAAAGATATATGAAATGGTGTTAGAGTACTTTGGTCACTACAATGTATGTAAGTATTATAAAAAAATACTAATTTGTCTGGAATATTTTCAATAAAATTGTATTTTCTTCTCTATCTTATAAAAATTCATGTTAATAACATAAGTTTTCTGGCAACACTGAACCATCTGCTTTTGTTCATATCTTATCATTGCTTTCCTCTCTACAACAATAATTAAGTACATTGGCAGTAAGAGAAATAACAGTTGGATTTCTTTAGAAGATTAACAGTATGAACAGTACAGCTAAGAAGGAAATTTTCTCAGATTCCAAAAATATACCACCTTTACAACTTTATTGCAGAGGAACCTGGAGAGCCACCCACTCTCTCCTACCTACCACCAAATGGCAACAAAATCTTCAGTGCATGCAACACTTCCCAGAGTAACCTTTTTTTTGTTCTGAAACAAGAATGTTTATTGCTATTACATTAACTATACTATAGAGCTGTTATTTTTCTCTTATTTCTATCTTTGTGTTTTATATCAAATCTTCTTTTATTTCTTTTATATCCCTTTAATGCTGGCATTAAACTACATAAAGTTACATCTTTTAAAAATAATTTTAAATCTGACACATTAACTAAAAGCACAGGCAAGAAAAGCAGTAATGGACAAATGGGTTAACATCCAACTAAAAAACATCTGAACAGTTAAGGAAATAAGTAACAAAGTGAAAAGACAATCTAGAGTCAAAAAAAAAATTGCAAACTATATAGCTAATAAATTGTTAATTCCCAAAATATATAAGGAACTTACACAACTCAAAAGCAAAAAAACAACAACAACAACAACAAACAAATAACCCAATTAAAAAAGGGACAGATAACATAGATGTTTCTCTAATGAAGACATTCACAAATATAAACAATATATAAATAAAAAGTGTGCAACATCACTAATCATTAGGGAAATACAAGTCAAAACCACAGTGAGAAATAACCTCACACCTCATAGGCTGGATACCATCTTTTAAAAAATAAAGGTAAGTTATGGGGGGGATGTTCAGTAAAGGAAATCTCACTTCTGTCTATATATTTGAAGGAGCTGAAATGAGAAGTCCCAGGAGATATCTCCACACTGATGGTCACAGCATGATTCATAGCAGTCCTGACATTTGTGACAACTAGTATAATTGGAGGGGGTTATGTTAAGTGAAATAAGCCAGAAAGAAAAAGGCAAATACTGATGATTTCACTCTTATGTGGACTGCTGGGGGAACAAAAAAGCAAATGAACTGACAAAACTAAACCAAAACAAAGTCTAGATATAAGACAGCAGAATAGAACTAGTAGAAGGGAACTTTGTGGTTCTGAACAAAGTAGGGAGGGTTCCCAATGTTATAAAATAATGGGACATGGGTGCTCTGGGGTGGTGATGTACATCTGAGGAGGTATAGACTTATTTCTTGGAATCATATACAGTGCTATAAAACAAATAATAATTAAAAAATAAATACTAGAATAGAGAAATTTATAAAAAAACATGGAAACAACCTACATGTCTACTGATTAATATATGAATGAAGAAAATGAAATGTATACATAAAATAGAGTATTTCTCAATCTTAAGATTGGCAACAGTATGGATGAAACTGGCAGACACCATAATAAGTGAAATAAACCAAACACAGAAGAAAAATATTAGATGATACCAATTACATGAAAAATCTAAAGTAATCAAGTTCATAGAAGTAGTGGACAGTGGTGGCTGTCAGGGTCTGGGAGAAGGAGACTAAGTTATTAGAAAGACTATAAAGCCTCAAAATGGATGTATAAAATGGATGGGTCCTACATATCTTTGTAGAACATAATACCTATAGTTAACAATATTGTATTCTTTACTTAAACATTTGATAAGAGGCTAGAGCTTATGTGAAGTATTCTTATCACACACATAAATGTAAATGATGAGGGGCTTTGGAAGAAAATTTGGAGGTGATGGATATCTTTATGGCAATAGATTGTGATGATAGATCAGGACTGCACACTTACCTACAAACTTATCACTCTGTATATGTTAAATATATGTAAATTATACATTTATGTGAATATACATAAATGTGTAGCTTCTTATATGTCAATCTACCTCAATAAAGTGCTTTAAAGTTTTTACATACATTTCCTAATTTAATCTAAAATATATACTTCTGTTCTTAGAAATATGTCTGCTATTTTCACCAAGGAGATGACATATTTGCTGTAAGTAAGTAAACATTTAAATTATTATCTTGGGTTTTACTAGAGAGCAGTAATATTTATACAGAAGATTTTGTCTACATATTTAGGGGGATTCTTCTAATTATATAATATTGATTAAGAATCAAATGTAAACATTTTAATTATAAATTGTGGGGGGACTGCATATTTCTTAATTTTCTCATTACATCTGGACCATGTTCAGTTTTCTTCAACTTCTTTAATACCAAAATTTGTAGTGTATTTGTCAGTTTATTATGTTTTAATCCAGAGTTAGACTACATCAAAGACATTTCAAGTATCTAGATTAAAGTAGAAAATTAAATCAAAGTTCCTATTTGGGGCTTCCCTGGTGGCACAGCGGTTAAGTGCTGAGCTGTGGAGCTGTTGGCAGCGCGAGATGCGAGTTCGAGGCCCGGCCGGGGAGAATCCCACATGGTGCGGCAGACCTCTCCTGCCTCGCCCGCTGCTCCCCTCAACAGTGTATTTCTGATCTGCCTGTTCTGCTCCCCACTCTGTCTCTGGTGAACCCTCTCACCACCCCACGCCTCTGGCCTGTACCCCAGCTTGTATGTATAAATAAATCTTTAAAAAAACAAAAGTTCCTATTTGTCTTGTTTAATATGAATATTAATATTTTCAGTAGCATTTCTCTGTAACTATACACTTGTTTTTATACAATACATTAAAGTATATGTGTCACTTTCTTTTTTTTTTTAAGATTTATTCTATTTATGCATACAAGCTGGGATGCAGGCCAGAGGTGTGGGGCTGTGAAAGGGTTCACCAGAGACAGAGTGGGGGAGCAGAACAGCGATCATCAGAAATACACTGCTGAGGGGAGCAGCGGGCGAGGCAGGAGAGGTTTGCTGTGCCATGTGGGAATCTCCCCATCCAGGCATCGAACTTGCAGCGAAGCTTCCAACAGCTCCACAGCGCTGTAATTAACCCATTCCGCCACCAGGGTGGCTCTATGTGTCGATTTCTTTTATCTTGTATACTTAATTTGTAAATGCTTATGTATGTGTGTTACCTTTGGGAAACCTGCCACAAACTGAATTGTACAATTGTAAATATACGTCATCTATGTTTTGTAAAGGTAAACCATTTTAGATCATGTTGATTCTCCTGCTTGCTATAACCTTCAACATGCTTGTACCATATTTGTAAAACATAATGCAGTGAGAAACCCAACTGAAAATTTATTCCTGAGATATGTCTCAGAGTATTTTTTGTACTATATCATCCTATTTCTTGACTATTAATTTTTTAAAAACAACTCAATTTTGGGAGTAAATTAAACATTCACTTTGCACATTTTTGTGAAAAAATATCAAAAAAGAAAGACACCCTCCAAGGATATGGCGGAAATATTGTCATTTGTCTTAACAACAAATTAAAGGGAACATGTTTACAAGGACACACATTTTACATAGTATTTAAAATAATTGATATAGACTGATTTTACTGGACAGTTTTCCAAGTAAATATCAGCTAATAGTAGAACATATAATTTTTGAGTTGAGGATTCATGCTCATCAGATAAATGCCCCAACGTGGTATTATTGGGTTATGTGATTTTGAAATGATAATATAACAGGTTGAGACTTATGGAGGTATTGGGATGGAGTGAATTTATTTTGTATGTGAAGAGGACATGAATATTGGTGGTCACAGAGCAGACTGAAGTGGACAAAATATCCATAAAGATATCCACATCCTAATCTCTGGGCCCACAAATAATTTATTTGGTAAATGCTACAATATATTGCAAAAGGGACTTTGGAGGTATGATTAAGAAGTTTGAGACAAAAAGATAATTTGAACTATTTGGATAGGCTCAACATAATCACAAGATTCCTTGTAAGATAGAAAATGAGGACAGACCATCAGAGAATATGTGTTGATAGACTCAGAGGTTGGTAAACTCAGAAGTGGTAACATTCAGAGCTGAAAGAAGAGAACATGAGCCAAGAAATTCAGGGTACACCTGGAAGCTAGAAAAATAAGAAAATGATTGTTCCCTAGAAACTCCAGAAGGAATGAAATACTTCCAACACTTTGATTTCCAGAAATGAAAGAAAATTGTATGACATTAAGCCACTCATTTTGTGGTGGTTTGGTTCAACAGCAATAGGAAACTAATACAGTGGGAGAAAATGATCTCACGACTTTAGGAACACAGAGGCTTCTCTGGTATAGACTCTTCCTTCTTCCCACCCAACCCCACCCTAAGATGTGGGCATGAAAAACACTTCACCAGTAGGTTTTTATGGTGTGATCTTCCCTACCAATGTTCCTTGGTCTTCTGATAAAAGGCTATCTCAGGCCCATGGAAAGTAAGAGCCATTTGTTATGACAGATTCCCTCTTGCCAGTGCCACCCAGTCACTCGTTATTATCTATCAGTCAAGTATGAAAGACTGAGAGTCAGGAAACTAGAACACTTTACCTGGTCACTTATTTTTGGTAGGGACAGTTGTGTCAGATTTGTCTATGGTCAGTAAGGTTCCCCTTTGATCCAGAGGTTGAGTGAGTGGATCTGGGCTGCCTTTGATGCTAGATTGATGACTTGTAACAATGCTAACCCAGAGTCTCCTACTTCTGTTGCACAGACATACACCTCTGTTATTGAGTCATTGTGTCATTTCTTCAGTTTTGGGGTGCCAAGCTGCACATCTTTATACTACTCTGAAAGTAGTTCTTTTGTTTCCTGTTGCATTATTTCAAGGATTTTAGTTGTACTTAGCATAAAAGAGCAAGGTGAAGCTATTCTATTATCTTTTTTTTTTTTTTTTATACATACAGCTGGGGTACAGGCCAGAGGTGTGGAGCGGTGAGAGGCTTCACCAGAGACAGAGTGGGGAGCAGAACAGGCAGATCAGAAATACACTGCTGAGGGGAGCAGCGTGCGAGGCAGGAGAGGTCTGCCACACCATGTGGGATTCTCCCCGGCCGGGCGTCGATTTAATATAGACATAATATATATATACACTAAATGCTTGTATGACATAAATATATATGTATATGTGTATTCTTTTTTACCCTTATAAATAATGGGATAGACAGGAAAAAAATGCAGAAATGCAGTATACAGGCTCAGAGAGATTCTTTTGTAAAAACCACAAAGATAGAGCCAACTAGTCAAAGAAACTTGTTCTCCCACATATTTGAAAATGCCCATGCATGAGCAAATCATACTTCATGCCTTCTGATGTTCTATATTAGAGTTCTACAATGTGAATAATGACAACTTTAAAACATGTTTTCTTTTCTCATCCCACTTGCCTCAGCAACTGGAGCATGACCTATTTTTAATAACAAGAATATATTTCAACTCAGTTTGTATATCAGTACTGCATCTTTATTCCTGTAGCTTTCTTCTGCAAGAACACGTACAAAATAACACATATTATCCATTAAATGTAGTATGCATTTTTTCTTTACATGAGTGGTTAAAGTGAATGTGATTCACTAGGATTTCAAGTGTTTTCAACAAATATTACTGTGGAAAATTATTTTGATTTCTTGAACTTAATTTATGACACTTCCATTTTAAGGCAGAGCAACAAAAAATAGGTTTAATTCCTTAATCATAGAAAATCCTCTATACAGAATTCATAACCAGGGTACCTGAACTTGAACAGATGTTAACTTGGCACACCACACACACACACACACACACACACACAAACACACATATGCAGTAATGTCTAACTGAAAATGCTCTTCCCTTCAATTATGTGTAGGCAACAAAATTTATTGTGCTATTATCATTTAAACAAATCACAAGTAGTTACATATCATATTTTAACTATCACAGATTTAGAAATTTAGAATATGCTGATCACTACCAAATTATGATAACTATTAGATTTGCAACTCAATATTCTTATTTAATGCATGAGTGGAGACTCATATTTATTCATATATTAAAATATTGTTTAAAAATTTTATAACCAGTTTTCAATGCAACTAAAATTGCTTTCTGTTGTGTTCATATGTATTTTATTTCATGACTTTAAATAATTGTTTTTGAGAAGTTGATAATCTTTTCTAACGTGTTGAAGAGAATTGTGGAGCAAACATCTGGAGTAGAAACATTTACTCCAAAAGGATGACAAACATATTTTTTTTAATTCAAAATTCAAAGTCAACACAAATGGGTGAAAAAATAAAATAATCTAATACCAGAAGCAAGAAAGCAGATAAAAAATTGGAAGTGACTTAGAAGTGATAAGAGAGCTGACTGCCTAAGCGGAATGGAAAGACATGAAATTACCGGACTGATGAAATGAATTCTAGTAAAGATCAAGAAATGACAATTCTAACTTTTCCTCAAAGTGGTGTGAACATGTAGTTAAAATAATTAGTTAAACAATCTATTTAGAATTTGGGTAGACTTATCTCTTTTATCACTCTGTGAAACTGACAACTATCCATATTGAACTTCATATGGCGATTTCTTTTTTTTTTAAAGCAAAAATTAGGGATACTGAAATAGTGAAATAAAGGCTAAATTTAAGGTAGTAATAAGACATTATCATATTGTAATTTCAGGAATCCATGAAAGTCATCTAGCAATTTTCACACAGTTCCAACAGCAGGGTTTCCAAGTTTGAATTGAAAATAAGGAAACCAAACAGGAGAGAGACAATCAGCGGGGGGGGGGGGGGGGGGGGGGGGGG
>PVIJ01023762.1:0-13640 GCA_004024925.1 Scalopus aquaticus
GCACGCGTGCGCAAGGGTGGGGGAGAACCCCAGGGGACACTAAGGGCCGTCACATTTTTAAGTGCCATCAAGTTATTCAGTGCTCGCTGTGCTGAGTGCTTTCCTTGTCCCACCTCCTTTAATCTTCATGGTGTAACAAGTCCTCTGAGTTAGAACACTCTGAACTAGAACCCTGGAAGTTGAGTGACTTGTCCAAGGTCACACAGCTCCCAAGTGGGCGTAGTCAGGATTTGAACTGGGGCGACCAGACGCTCATACCCTGCATGGGCTGGGCAGGCGTGAAAGGGATTTGGGAATGAGCAAGAGGGAAGAGGCCGTCCCTGCCCAGACAGGAGCTTAGTGGCTACTCCGTGCACTGCGGCGTGTCCTGGGGTGTTGCTCCTTTTTGGAGAAGTTCAAGGTCTCCGAAGAAGCCAAGCGGGCATTTTGGACATGTGGGTGGGCCTCCTCCCCCACTTCTGATGTGAAGTCCCCAGTAGAAGGTTTTCTGACCTGAGTCTCTTTATTGTCAATGTCCCAGGCCTGGTTTTACGACCCTGACCCCTCCTTCCTTGGGGAGGGCCCAACCTCTGGAATGATTTTATAGTCGTGGCGGCCCTGCCAGTCATAGCACTTTTTGAGGAGGAGTGTTAATAAGATTTTAGACAATAAACAAATAACAAGACATTGAACTTCATTGTCCATGTGGAATTTGAGCAGGTAGGAAAAGGGAGGGGATTCTGGGCACCCAATAGCAAATGAGGATTAGAAAAAGATGCTCACAGTCCCCCCGAACCTCACCACCCCTGCTGGGATGGTGAAAGGCAGGGTGTGCTGACGTTCCCACTTGCCCCTAGAGACACAAAGGAAATCGTCCTATACCCCTCTGGGTTCTCCCAGGCTGGCAAATAATCAAACGAGTATCAGACAGACAGAAAAGAGAGAAAAACCAAACGGAAGTTTAATAAGAACATGGAAGAGACCCAAACTGACTAACCTACCCTGATGGCGCCATCTTAAATAGCTGAGCTAAGACAGAAGGACTTCGGAGAAGAGAGAGGGAAAGTCAGGTAGGGAGGTTGCCAGGAAGGTGCAGCAGACAGAAGTACGCAGATTACGTTCTGTGTTCTTGGTTGAAAAGAGATAAGGAGATTAGGTCTACTCCTCCTTCCAGAAGTTTTCGTGTATGTATCTTTTTCAAAAGCAATCTCCACCCAGTCTTCAGAGCCTCTCCCAGGAAATCAACCTTTTGCCAAAAAGACATATTTTGGGGTGGCAGGTTTTCATTCCCCTACACGCTCTAGGGGCTGGGGGCTGGGAGATGGGACTGAATAGGGAGCCGGTAGACTTTCACAGGGACCAGGAAAGCGCCCAGGAACCTAGTCTGCCACCAGGAGCACATGGCAAAGGGAGCTTGGTGCCCAGGGGTATGGAAAACTGGAGCCGGAGGGAACTTTGGTCTCGCTGAGAGCGCAGCATCCAAGACCACAAGGGAAGTGTGACTGACTTGAAAAGGAAGTCAGGCCTGGCTAGGCCTCTGCTATGCAGGCCAGGAGGCCCCGCTTAGGAAGCCCCGTGGAAAAGCAAACAATGTCAAATGCCACCCTGGTCACAGATGTCACAGAGCTGGGAGCTTCCCGAGAGACAGGGCACCTGTGAAGAGGGTGTGTGAAGGATACACTGGGAAGGGCCAGCCTCCAGGGCTCTGCTGAGTCAGAGTTTTCGGGGGTTTCCTTCCTTCTCCAATTCTTGTGACCCCTGTGGTGCCAGGAAGGGTGGAGGCAGGATGAAGAATGACAGTAATTACCACCTTTCTGTGTTCGCCATAGGCTGGGCCCTGTTCTGAGGGTTTTGTGTGGATTAGTTCCTTTTATCCTCATCACAGTTCTCCGAGGTGGCCGATGTTATGATTCCTGCATCACAGATGGGAAAACTGAGACTCAGAGAGCTCTAAGAGAGGATTCTGGGATCTGCTGCACAGGTCCCGCTCCCACCCCTCCTGCTAGAGGCTCAAGAAAGGGGTCAGACAGTGACCTGAAACTGCCAGGAGAGGCAGCCTGCTCAGGGGCCATAACCTTACAGGACTGCAGGGATAGAAGAGTGTGTCTGAGCTCACAGACACATAATGAGTCCCCCCCACAGGTAACCATTTTCAAGGAAGCACTTTTTTAAAAAAAGTAAAAGAAACAAAAGTAAAATTACTGTTGACCCTTGAATAGCCAGCCCCTTAAGCTATGTGGGTCAATTTGTGGACTTTCTTGTAAACAGATGGGCATAAATTTGTGGTACCAATCTGAAAAGTTCAGTCCATGTGTTTTCTTTTCCTTTTCATTTTCCTGATAGCATTTTCTTTTCTCTAGCTGCCTTTATTGTAAAAACACAGTGAAGGATACATATAACATTTAAAATGTATTCTTTGGCTCGCTATGGTTTGCAGTCAATAACAGGTTGTAGTTAAGCTTGTAAGGGAGTTAAAAGCTATCTGCAGATTTTCTAGAGTTGGGGGGTCTGTGCCCCAAGTCCCAGAGGTGTTCAAGGGTCAACTGTAATGCTGTATTTTATTTAACCTGTTCAAGGGTCAGCTGTAATTCTATATTTTATTTAACCTGAGATAACTGAAACATCATTTCAACATGAAATTCATACCCACCCCCCTGCCAAAAAAGAGAATCAATGAGATGTTTTGCATTGTTCTTTTCCTGCAAAATCCCTACAGTCTAGTATTTTCTCAAAGTCCATCAGAAATACTTGCCTTCCAATCCCATCACTGATACAGCTGAAAGAGTCAACTTGGAGGCCTGAGTTGTTCTCAACCTGTTTTAAAAACCCTCCAATAACTGAATCGAGTGTCAATGTTTCCACTGAAATCAACAATAATCAAAGAAATCAAAAAGTTGAGTTCCCCGGGTCTCAGCAGCCACACTGCAAAGGCTCAGTAGCCACACGTGGCCTGTGGCTGCCATTTTGGATGGTGCAGGTTGGAATGGTTCCATCACCAAGAAAAGTTCTAAAGCACTGCAGGGCTCCTGGCTGGGGGTCCCCCCAGAACAGGGAGAGGAACGCAGTAGGGGCTTAATGGATATGTGTTAGAAAGTAGAGGGGAGAAAAAGAAACAACTTAGAGAAAAAAGTTGCAGAGCCTCCAGGCTAGAGACACAGCACCGGCAGAGACTGGTGGGGTGGTAGAGCATGGCCTACCCGGAGGACAAGATGAACTTGACAGTGGGAACAGAACAACCCTGGCCCGCTGGCCTGGGGATCCAGTGTGGAGGTGGGGGAATGCGGACAGACCAGAACACATTACAGAGAACCCTGAGACTCTGGAGTGAGTAACTCATTCCTTTAGCTGGATTTTTTCAGCTCTTGATGCGGTGGGCTGGGGTGTAGGTTAGCTCAGCCAGGTTGTGGAAGAATCCACAGAAACTGAAGGGTAGAAGTTTCTTGAAAATACCTCCCAAGGGAGGAAAGGGCAGAAGTCAGGCAGATACAGAAGTCAGTGGCAGTCTGCAGTGACAGAAGCTGGCATCTCGGTTTCATACTTTAGTTTCTCTTGCCTTGTGGTTTATTTTTTGCTCACTTAGCAAAGGCTGGTTAGCAAGTGCTGGGTACAGCCTGTTCTCTGCCAGTGGTTAGGGTACTGATGGTACTGATGGGGGTAGCTGTGACCCAGGAAATATTGACAATGATTGGGGGTTAATGAGGGTGCCAGCCCAGGACCTAGTTTAATTTATTTAATTTAGTTTAACCTTATCGGCTATTATCATTGTTATGATAGCGATGATGATGGTCATAAAAGTAATACATCAAAGTAATATCCCGACTTTAACAAATGTCATCTACAGGTTGGCATAGATTTTTTTTTTTAAGATTTATTTTTTATTTATACATACAAGCTGGGGTACAGGCCAGAGGCGTGGGGCGTCGAGAGGGTTCACCAGAGACAGCGTGGGGAGCAGAACAGGCAGATCAGAAATACACTGCTGAGGGGAGCAGCGGGCAAGGCAGGAGAGGTCTGCCGCGCCATGTGGGATTCTCCCTGACCAGGCTTCGAACTCGCGTCTCCACTGCCGACAGCCACCGGGGAGGCCCTGGCATAGATTTTTTAATGTGCACACATGGATGAGGGGGAGAAGGAAAAGAACGGAAAGGGGAAATTTTCCCTGTGAGAACTCAAAATCGACCGGCCAGTTACTATAATCCAAATAATAAGGCCCCTCACCTAAGACTCAGCAATTCTGATCTGAGCTATTTGCTTCAGAGAAGTGAGAATGTAAATCCACACAAAGACAAGGACAGTCGCAGAGGCTTTATGCATTAGAGCCAGGCAGGGAAAGAGCCACAGCCAGAAGCATGGATAAGCACTCTGCATTTTGTTCACACAGTGGAATTCTTACTCAGCTATAAAAAAAAACAACAAACAAGCCCTAATATACACACAAACATGGGTGAAAGTCAAAGACATTATGCTGGGCAAATGAAGCCAAATAACAAAAAGTACATTCTATAAGATGTCAGCTGAAATAACCCAAAACCAGTTGTCTCAATGTATGATGAAAAAATGCAGAACTGTAGTGGCCTCAAGGGTGGGTGGTGACTGGTGGGGCAGGTGTTAGGCTCAACCCGCCCCTCCACAGCAATAAGGGCGCTGTGAAGAAACTCGGCGAGGATGTGTGCCCTTGGAAAGAAGCTCATGTCCCCACTACCAGACGGGCTGTTGCAGCCCAGATCAACCTGCAAGGTCACCAGCTCCAAATGGAGTTGCCCCCGCCCTTGGAATTCTTTCACCCCACATAAAAACCCGCCTCCCTATTTGCGGGATGCGACTCCACAGACCCCCACCTGGGATCTGTGAACCTCGCCCCGCCCAGGAGTTGCTAATAAAGGCCTCTTTATTCTTACATTCCCCTGTGCTTCGTTGCCTCTTCTATCCATCCACCTTACAGCAGGGACACCAGGAAACTTTCCAGGGTGATGGACTGTTCTGTACTTTGATAGGGGGTTGGATTGCTGGGGTGGGGGTAGGGTATGTGTGTCTGTCAATACTCACTTTAGGTGAGTGTGTCTCTTCAAAAGGAAAACAATGTTGAAAGACTGGAGGTGGGCTGTTTTGCAGTGATTTTTATAAAGAGTGAGCTGACTGCAGGTAGACCTGAAAAGATTGTCATTAAGTGGTAACTGAAAACTAAGCATGAGGGAGAGGAAGGTGAAGGTGTGATATTGATATTGTTTCAAAGGAAAGAGAGGAAAAGAAAAGAGGAAGAGAAGGGAGAGGAGGAGGAGGAGGAGAAAGAGGAAAACAAAGGGGAGAAAGGATAGGAGACGGGGGAGGAAGAAGGGAGGAGGAGGAGGAAGGGGAGGGATAAAAGGGGTAGGAGAAACCCGAGCAGGCTGCCAGTGCTGTGAATGAAACTGGTGGTACTGGTTCCCCTGAGGTTGGCATGGAAGTGTGAGGGAGACCACAAACTTATTAACAAAGCCAGGGAATAATAAATACATACATGTACCTTATTAATAAACCCAGATGATTAATAAACACAGATAGAGTGACATCTCACAAACATTTGTTATTTTCCTAATTAGATTTTCTGGAAAAGAAAGAAAAAGACAGGAGGAGTGCCAGACTCAGGCAGACACAGAAGGACTCCCCACTTCAGGGGCTTAAGGGGATAGGAGTTCATTGCTGGCTCACACCCCAGCACCCCTAGGGAGGGGGCTCTCCTGTCACCCGACCCCAGATCCAGGCTATGTCAACTTCCACCTGAGGCCCTCAAGTCTCCCCACATGGCTCCCCCAGCCCAGGAGACAGTGGTCATGATTCAGAACCAAGACTCACAAAAAGGCATGAAGTTGAAAGTCCCAGATTTTCCCAGCTCCAGCCCTGGAATCCACCCTTTAACAAAATTTCTCTTTGTGTGTAAATCTTGGCTTTATTTTTTAAAGCATAATTAAAACACTACTTTATAGCTGACTCTACTCCTTGTCTTTTCAGCCTTTGTAATGTCTCTGGCATCTTGCTAAAAAAATGCAAACTGCCCCTCAAAAAAAAAAAAGATTATTGTGAGATTTTCAAAACATCTAAAAACTTTGGAAGAATTACGCAGTGAGCACCCTTAGCCCACCACCAGCAAAATTTTATATTTGTCTTGTTGCATGTCTGTGCGTCCTTCTCCCTGTTCATGCGTTCTGATGTCCGGTGCGTTTCAAAGCTGCAGACATCAGGAACCCCACCCTAGATGCTCCAGGGTACATACATATCATTAAATAGACTTAGATAGTTGTTTATAGGTTTTTCTCCTAGTAGATGAAGTTTATGTGTAATATGCTACATACACCTGAAGTTGGCCAGTTTTGCGAAATACAAATGTAATATCTTTTTTAAAGATTTTTTTTCATTTATGCATATAAGCTGGGGTGTAGGTCAGAGGTGTGGGGGGTGAGAAGATTCACCAGAGGCAGAGTGGGGAGCAGAACAGGCAGATCTACTAAATACACTGCTGAGGGGAGCAGCGGGGAGACAGGAGAGGTCTGCTGCGCCATGTGGGAAGCTCCCTGGCTGGGGATGGAACTCGTGCTGCAGTGGCTGCGGATAGCTTCATAGTGCTGAGACTTAACCCGTTGCACCACCAGGGAGGCCCCTATACATGCAATATTAAGTCTATAAACATCTCCCACTGGGCTTTCAGTGGGCTTTCAGTGTTTGTTGATGTCCTGCGCATGTATCCAGTCTGTTGTCATTTGTGATCTCTCTTTTAAACAGTGTCCCATAAACATTATGCTTTATATTTCACCGGACACTTCCCCAAAGGTACTATCTGTTCCATTAATTTCTGGGAATCATGTTCTTTTGTATCGCGCACAAATATATGGGGTACCGAGTGCCCTCATGTCAGAGTCAGGTTCTCAGAGGTAGGTCGTGATAGAGGATAAATTTCTGCTCCCTCTAGCCCTCCCTCCTAGTGGGGAAGACCAATTGAAAGAAGTTAGCAGACAAAGAAAATAGTTACTAGGAATTAAAGGAATAGACAACAAAAAGTTATCAAATATTAAAAGAACAGACAAAAAAATGATTGTTATTGAAAGAAAAATGGACAAATAGTCACCAAGTATTAAAATAAGAATAGACCCCAAAAAATGATTACCATTACAGGACAACAGACAGTTACTAAGTATTAAAAGGCTGTGGGGGCCTCTCTGGTGGCGCAAGGGGTTAAGTCAGCCTATGAAGCTATCAGCAGCCACTAGTGCAAGTTCGATTCCTGGCCAGGGAGATTACCACAGGGCACAGCAGACCTCTCCTGCCTCACCCGCTGCTCCCCTCAGCAGTGTATTTCAGTCAATCTACCTGTTCTGCTCCTACTCTGTCTCTGGTGAAGCCTCTCACACACACACACACACCCCCACATCTCTGGCCTACACCCCAGCTCTTGTATGCATACATAAATAAATCTTTTTTTTAAAAAAAGGCTGTGAAAGAAGCGAACAGGATGCTGGGAGGGGTAATCGTGTGCATGGAGGGGGTCTCCCCTATTTTAAAGCAGGTGGTCGGTCTGCATAATTTAAATGTTGCCAAGAGGTCACTTCAATCACTTTCCCACTGAGAACGAGCCTGCTGGCTTTGCACTTTGGCCAAGGCGTCAGTCATTCGGTGGAGGTGGAGGTGCTGAGTGCTGTTGGGGGCACTTGTCCAGATGGAATTTCAGGAGATGAGGAAGGCCACTCCTGTCAGAGACGAGACAGTCCTGACAAAGGCGGGGTGACCGGACCTGTGCAGTATGTCCTGGGTATCAGGCACAGTTGGCCCCACTCAGATTGGGGGAAGTCTTGGCAACATGCCCCAGAGAAAGCCAAGCTGGTCATAGGTTGAGTCAGCTGAAGGGCTGGCTTAGGAGACAGCCGCAATCAGAGGGGGGACAGGGAGGAAAGCAGAAAGTACCCAGGAATGGGGGGTTCTCTGAATATCAGACCGGAAAGTCCCTGGAAAAGAAGTCTCATGACCCCTTACCACTGCTCGTCCTTCCAATGAGACCAGGAGGCTCAGGCCACACGGCACATCTGAGGCCAGCCTGTCGCAGGCCTGTCGCTGCGTAACCAGAGGGACCTGGTCAAGGGAACCTGGGGAAGTGATAATGGCTGAGGGGCATTCAGCGTTTATATGAATGAAACAATCACGCCCGCAAGCTGAGTTTGATGTGTGGGAGTAGATATTCTGTGACTTCACACACGTCTGGCTTTATGCGCTCGTCACCACAGTCGGGACTCAGGACTGCCTCATCACCCCGTGGTCACACCCCCCACCCCCATTCTGGTCAAGTCATTCCCTCCCCTCAAACGAGTGAGCTCTGCTCCATCCTGCTCATTCTTTTTTTAGATTTATTTATTTATACATACAAGCTGGGGTACAGGCCAGAGGCGGGGGTCGGCGAGAGGGTTCACCAGAGACAGAGTGGGGAGCAGAACAGGCAGATCAGAAATACACTGCTGAGGGGAGCAGCGGGCGAGGCAGGAGAGGTCTGCCGCACCATATGGGGTTCTCCCTGGCGCGCACTGGCCGACAGCTCCACGGCGCAGTGCTCAACCGCTGCGCCACCAGGGAGGCCCCCATCCAGCTCATTCTGTCTGGCAGGAGTCCCACATAAAACCCCAAGAATCTCCAGGGCTCCACTGCTGCAGAGGGCTCGCGTCTTCTTCCTCATCCCTTAATAGTTGCTTGGGTTGGGCCCTGTTTTGCACAAGGGGTTAAGTGAAGCCATTCAAAATACACCAATCCTGGACATCTGTGTGAAAGCAACTTTTCCTTTCTCTTGGGTGAACACCCAGGAGGGAGATACTGCTTTAAAATCTGTTTCTATTGAGAGGCTTCATTGAAGTAGGTTCATATTCAATATATGATATGATCCAATATAATAATATCCCGCTGATGTTAAATATTTGCTCACCAAGAGGGAGAGAGGCAGAGACTTAGATTTGGGAGGTTATGTGAATCACCTGACTCAAGCTCCTGTCTTCCAAACCACCTCCCCACCCCCAACCCCCAGGCCCTGCCCAGAATGTGTCCTGGTGAAAGGAACAGGAGGTCTCTCTCTGCCCCATACCCACTGAGGATGCAAACTTTGGGGCTGCAGTGCCTGGGTTCAAACCCCAGCTCTGTCTTCTGCCGCTGTGTGACCTTAGCCCAGTGACTTTGCCTGTCTGTGCCTCCGTGTAAAACAGTGATAACTAACACCACCCTCTTCACAGGGCTGTGGAGGTACATGAGCAAAGCACGTGACGTGTGAGGGTTATTTTAATGTCTTTTACAAATGTGGACCGAGGGCCTCCTCCGCGGAAACCAGGGTTTCTATACATTGGCAACCCGGATAAGCAAAAAGAAGACAGCAATCATCTTAACATGAGGTAAACCCCGGAGCAGCTGGGTGGGGACAGTATCAAGGGGAGCAAAGCAGGGTAGGGGCTGCAGTTTGCTCTGTTGTCTGGTGCGCAGGGAAGTCACAAGCCTGAATGAAAGACAGGAGAACTGGAGCAAAGGCCCTGAGGCAGGACTCAGCTTGCGTTGTGGGAAGAACACTAAGGAGACTAGTGTGACTGAAGCCAAAAACAAGGAGGAAGGGAAAAATGGAGACAGAGTGGGGATGGTGTAGATGGTCGGGGCTGGGGCCACAGGAAGCTTTGAGCAGAATGGACTGAGGTTCCTGACTACATCCTTCTAACTGCATGTGGGGAGAAATGACCGTAGGGGCCAGGTGGGCAGTCAGTAAGGAGGACAGCAATAGTCCGCCCTTTAACCTTCCCTCCAGGGAGAACTTCCTAGCCTCTTTCCCCAGTGAAGAAACTGAGACCTGGAGAGGTTAAGCCTCATGTTCAAGGTCACACAGTGAGCTGGTAGCAGAGCCTGGGTTCAAACCCAAGTCTATCCAACTTCAGTTTGTCTTTTTCTCACTGCATGGATGGGGCTGCCTGCCCCTGACGCTCCCAGAGTGGACTAACTAGACCCCCTCCCACCCAGGGAACCGGTTTGTTTATGGCACACCTGCCGTAGGCCAGGCACCAGGACAAAACACTGAGCCAGACAAGCACCTTGTGTCCTAGGGCCAGAGTGCAGGGTAGAAGCTCATGAACTGGTATTTACTGGGGCCTCCTCTGAAGAGTACTGTGTAACCTAGGGGCAACAGATAAACCTCTCTGAGCCTCCATTTCTTCTGGCATAAGCTGGTGTTCTCACTCCCCACCTCATGGGGTTCAGGGACAGTCTGTGATAGGCTTGTCCTTGGTACACAAGTTCCATAGGGGTGCTCCCCTGACCCCTATTCCCACCCCCTGGGGTCTGAGGAAATCAGACTGGGGTCTTTGAGGTTTGAGGAGGCCGACGAATGGACAGGCCCAGGCTATATAGAGCCTTAGTTCTGGGCCTCAGGGCTTCAGGAGGAGTGAACAGGCGGAGGGACTGGGATGGAAGGTGGATTGAGGATTCAGGCGTGAGCAGGAGACTTGAGCTGGCCCCCAGGGCAGTGGAGAAGGAGAAGGGTGGGAAGCAGTCTCAGAGTCCCCTGGGCAGACCAGGCCAGGCACCTCCTAGGAAGCCGAGCAAGTTCTCAGCTGGTCGCCATCACGTCAGCTCTGTCCGCTGCCCCTTCGTCTGCAGTGACTCTGACCCAGCTGTTTCATCCTCATTCCTCTGCTCTAATTGAGCGAGCATGGCATGGCCGCTCTGAGAGTGGCATGGGAACAGAATGGGCTCACGAGGAGAGGGCACCCTGGGGCCACATTTGATTTACCAAGTGGAATGAGAAGGTACAGGCCACCTGTCTTAGGACACACAGTGAGAATCCAGCCAAGCAGGAATCCAGATAATGGTGGGAGGACCGGGGAGGTGAGGGAGGAAAAATTTAGCCACCAAAGCTGAAGCTGGGAGGAAAAGAGGCAGATGACATTCGTGGTAGGAACAGCAGAGGCAGAGGCCCATGGGCAGGACTAGTGCCAGAAGCCTTTGGAAGCTTCAGATGGGTCTGGGACACTGGGGGTAGGAGGGACCGGGACTTCTAAGAGCCGAGGTTCGAATCCCAGCTCTGCTTGGTATTTGGCCAAATTGCCTCCCCTCCCTCCAGTTCCTCATCTGTAGCCTCCTGACAGGCGAGCAGACCTCAGCTCTACCCCACTCATGCCTCCATAATGATTGACTGACTGTGGACTGGGGATGAAGCCAGGTGTGGGGAGGCTTTCCAGGGGAAGTGCTCAGGGCTGAGAACCGAGGCTGCGCAGGAAAAGAGCATAGGAGGATCTGACACCCCTCTCTCTGCTCCACCCCGACATCCAATCACACGCTCATACTCGGCTCCTTCATTCAGGCAAACACTGGTTGAGCGCCAGTCATGTCCCAGCACTGGGGGTTTCACCCTGGACTCTTGGGGTGACTTGGGGAGGGACTTGGACTCCAATTTGGGGAGTGTAAGTGCTGAGGGTGTTGAGAGAGAAACACCCTCATGTTCATTCAGGGAATATTTCAGAGAATATTTCAAGGACACAGGAGCTTTCCTTGTTGGAACCTCCATGTCCCTCTTTGGTGTGATGGGGAGGAAATTTCCCCCTCAAGAAACTGTTGGGAGGGCCTCCCCGGTGGCGCAGAGGTTAAGCACTGCTCTGTGGAGCAGTCGGCAGCGGCGACGCCAGTTCGATGCCAGGCCAGGGAGAATCCCACATGGTGCAGCGGACCTCTCCTGCCTCGCCCGCTGCTCCCCTCAGCAGTGTATTTCTGATCTGCCTGTTCTGCTCCCTGCTCTGTCTCTGGTGAACCCTCTTGCCGCCCCACAGCTCTGGCTTGTACCCCAGCTTGTATGTATAAATAAAAAAAATAAATAAATCTTTAAAAAAAAAAAAGAAACTGTTGGGAAAGGAGACGAAAGTTATGCCATTAAAAGGAGAACTGTTTCCTGGCCCTTTATCAGGAGCCGGATCTTCATTTATCTGATCCCTTTTATTCCTCAAGTAGGATTAAGACCCTGAGCGGGAGGCAGCTCTCTGCCCACCCAGGACTGTGACTATGCAGGTGTCTCTCTTTTCCTTCTCCTCTTCCTAATAAACCTGTTCCTTTAAAATGTGAAACAGCAGCGGGTTAAAGCACTGCGCTGTCCTGGGAGATTCCCACATGGCGCAGCAGACCCCTCCTGCCTCGCCAGCTGCTCCCCTCTGCAGAGTATTTCCTTCGATCTGCCTGTTCTGCTCCCCACTCTGTCTCTGATGAACCTTCTCGCCGCCCCATGCCTCTGGCATGTACCCCAGCTTGTATGCATAAATAAATAAATCTTTTTTAAAAATGTGAAACAGCAACAAGGGAAAAAAAAAACCCTGAGGTAGAGATGACTGTTATCCTCATGTGACAGAGGAGGAAACTGAGGCTCAGAGGTGAGAGCCACTGCCCAGAGCACAGAGAGGATGCATGTGACCCAGGGAATCCAGCCTGGTCCCAGGCACTTAAATGATAATTTGCCTGGTAGCTGATTGTAAGGTCCAGCGATGGAAGAGGCAACTGAAGCAGAGGGGAATGTAAGATAAAGAGGCCTTTATTAGCAACTCCCGGGAGAGGTTCACAGATTCCAGGCGGGGTCTGTGGAGTCGCACCCGCAACCAAGGGGGCGGGTTTTTATACGGGGTGAAGGAACTCCAAGGGCGGGGGCAACTCCATTTGGAGCTGGTGGCCTTGCAGGTGCATCTGGGCTGCAACAGCCCGTCTGGTAGTGGGGACATGAGCTTCTTTCCAAGGGCACACATCTTTGCCGAGGTTCTTCACAGGGCCCTTATTGCTGGGGAGGGGCGGGTTGAGACTAACACTGATGAGCTCAGAGCTCCTGCCTAACTCTGCCTGGCAACCAAGGACATCACAATTCCACAGCCCACGGGTGGTAACTGATGCCACCCGAAGCTGTGCACCCTCGCTAAGCCTGGCCGCCCCTCCTCTGCGTCTGTTGCTGTGTGTAATAACAAGAATAACTTGAGTCCAGATTTCTTGACTGTAAACAATGAGCCAGTTTCTATGGTGTATCCTTATTTTTAAAACTTTAACAAACATTTGCATACTACTTATTGCTTGCTAAGCATTTTTTTTTTACACACTCACAACCCTATGAAGTAACCATTATTATTAGCTTCCATTTGGTGGATGAAAAAATTGAGGCCTGGAAAGGTTGAGTGACTTGCCCCAAGCTGCACGGTGAAATGTAAAATTCAAACTCGTGGCAGCAGTTGATGAACTTTGCAAAGTGGACAAGCTGGGCACCCAGCACACCCCACACCCCCCACCCCCTCTGTTTCCTGCCTGCAGGATCTAGCCCATCTCCTAGCACCACAGGTTACTTTTTCCTGTGCTTAGACTTCCGGGTCGCTGTAAGCACACGCCCCGCCCCAGATGCCCTCTCGCCCACAGCCTTCACTCACCCCTGGGGTGCTCAATGAGCAGGGGCCTTGGGTTCCCTCTGAGAAAAGTTTGGGCAGAGTTCCCCTTTCAGTGGCACCTGATGAGTTTACCCAGGAGATGAAAACGTTTGCACAGACACAGGCCGCTGAAAGTTACATCTTTAAAGGATAGCTGTATTAGGAAAAGGAGAAAGTTCCTTAGGAGGGTTCTGCTAGGCAGGTGGGGCACCCCTCCTCACTCCCTCCGCCCCCCCCCCC
>PVIJ01023763.1:0-13642 GCA_004024925.1 Scalopus aquaticus
TGTTGTACTCACACACTTAAACCATTTTGAAAATTTGGGTAGTATACCTTCTTCTTTTGACTATATTTTTAGAGCAGTTTTAAGTTCTCAGCAAAGTTGAGTGGAAGCTACAGAGATTTCCCATATAGCCCTTGTCCCATTCTTTATAACCTCTCTCAGAGTGGTACATTGGCTACAATTGATGAACCCACACTGACACATCATTATCACCCAGAGCCTGTAGTTTATATTAGAGTTCATGCTTGGTGCTGTACATTCCATGGGCTTGAATAAATGTATTATACTATTTTGCAGAGTTGCCTTAAGAACCCCGTGCTTCACTTGTTCATCTCTCCATCCCCCTTAACTCCTGATGCCTACTGCTATTTTTACTGTCTCCATAGTTTTGTCTTTTCCAGAATGTCATATAGTAGGAATCATGTAGTAGGAGCATGTAGCCTCTTCAGATTGGCTTCTTTTGCTTCCTAAAATGCACTTAAGTTGCCTCCCTGTCTTTTCCCTTTAGTGCTGATAATATCCCGACAATATATCTTTTCTTTCTACAAACTCACTGAGTGATTAGGCTCTGTTGTAGGGATGGAAGATGACAGTACAGAGTTCCTACTTTCATAGTACTTACACTTAATGGGAAGAGATAAGCAATTAACCAGTAGTAAATAATCACATAATTTGAGGTAGTGTATGTTCTGGGAAAATAAAACAGAGTGATGTGTTCCGTCATCTGGGAGAACCTTGCTAGGAGGTGGCATTTAAGCTGAAGTCTGAAAGATGAGAAAGAAACTAACCATACCAAAGTTTGGAACAGAGGGTTTCAGATAGAGAAATAAATGTAAAGGTTTTAAGGGAACAATTCTGGCACGGTGAAAGCACAAAGCTTGAGAATAGAGGTAAGGAGAGAGTAGGAGGAGGAAAGATGGCGAGCAAGGCAGGCTTTGTAAGCCAGTCTCACCAGCGAATGCCTCAAAATGCCAACCAATTGCAAAGAGATAAAATAAATAGTGGACTACAGTGGAGAACCTCACTTTTGATGGAAGAATAAATTTTATTTTTCTTTACAAGAATTTTCACTTGAAAAAAATTTCAAAGCTGTTTATGAAGCGGCTCTAGATGACTATGACAACACTGTTAAGGTTGCATGCTATTGTCTGAAGCCCAGGAAACACCAATTCTGTGTCGGTAGGACACAGTACTGGTTTCTGAAATCTGAGAAACATCATATATGCACACTGACACAAATTGCACACACACTTTGGGTTTTACTTAATTGGGACCATACCACACTTACTGGTCTGAGATTTGCTTTCTTTTAAAACCAACTTTTTAACTTGAGCTTCACTGATTTTACTTAAACCTCTATAAAGTACATGTTAGTGGTTATCTGAATAATAATGATCATGATCAAGCTCAACAAATAATGATATTTGTTGAGCTTGTGGAATAAATCCTGTCATTACTTTTGTCAAGCCATCAACTATGGTTTTGAATAGTGAGACCTCTCCATCTTCAGTGTAGCCCTCTGCGCCTCACATGTGTATACCAAGTATTACTCCTCACCTGGATGCCCACAACCACCTCCAAGCCTGCCATTTCACAGGTTGAAGGAATGGCCTTATCCTAATCACCCGGTGCAGACCCTGCCCCTTCAGGCACAGGGATTAATGCAAGAAGTGGGTTTGTGAACTAAGAACAATCAGCACCTCCCCCTGGAGTTTTGTTGAAATGGGGGGGGGGCAGGGGTAAGGGGAGGGAGAGAGAGAGAGAGAGAGAGAGAGAGAGAGAGAGAGAGAGAGAGAGAGAGAGAGAAATCCTTTCTCACTGGTGACTGTGCTAAAAGTGTGTGAGTCG
The DNA here is from genome assembly GCA_004024925.1 of Scalopus aquaticus. Taxonomy (NCBI): domain Eukaryota; kingdom Metazoa; phylum Chordata; class Mammalia; order Eulipotyphla; family Talpidae; genus Scalopus; species Scalopus aquaticus. Next base: position 1,846 of record PVIJ01023763.1, read on the forward strand.
AAAGGCTCTCTCTTCCCTCCTGGTTGGAGGTCTGTTTGCCATGGGAAAGAAAGAAGCCCACAAGCTTAGATTAGAAAAGAGAAGGAGAGATCTTCTGCCCACACAGAGGCTCTGGTTGGAGCCACCCCTAGGGCTCCATGCCCAGCTTTTCCTTTGTTTGATAAAATTTTCCTTTATCCATGAGTTGTTAAAATGGAGCTGCTGACACTCACAATCAAATGTCCAGTGCTGAATTCAGGAAGGTGGGGGAATGGTGACCTCTCTAAGTCTGTCACTCACTTTATGCCATACTATCTAAACATACAATCTAAGTAAGACAGTGCTTGCTATTGCACACCTTCCTTTAACACAGATTCAAGGCAAGTCCCACCTCTTCAAAGTAAGATTCTGGAGCTGCCACTGTCTGAATTCACCACCCTACAACCCAACTGCTTCTCTTATATTCTTTCTTTGGGTGAATTGCAGGCACCACCCAGTCATTGAAACTAAAAATCTGGGCGTTAACCTAAGTGTCTTTCTTCTCTCACAACTGCTCTTTCTGACAACCACTAATTACCACAGGCTGCCAAATTGACTTCCTGAATCTGTTGTGCATCTCTTTTCCATCCTCAGAACTCCTTCTTGCCTCTAAAGCTCTTCCCTCTGGCCTATCTCATCAGCTTCCTAACCAACAGCCCTCGTCTTCAAGGGCTTCAGCCCCCTACTCACTCCCAACCCATTCCTGCAGCTATAGAAATCTTTTCAAAAATAAATATGACCCTACTTAACACTCATAATTGGATTTCCTATTAACTCTTCCTAGAGCCCAAATGAATTTGCATATGAGACCTCCACGTGCAACCCCAGCAACCACTCCAGCCTCCTCTTAAGGCTGTGGCTCTGCTTTCCCCATGACACAACATCGCCCTGGACACATTTTTGCATTTTCACATTATTTAATAATTGAGTCTTTGTGAATCTCTTTTTCACCTGTTCACGTAAGAAACAGCTGTGAGGAACGATCATTTGGAGCACATTTATGTGTTAGCCAAACTGAAAAACTGAATACTACTATTCCATATTAGTATACGCATTGGATTACATTTCCCACCCCCCCAACGCCCTTCCCATCTACTGTTAAAAGGATGCCCTCATTATTATCACACAGCTGGGAGCTGAGTTCCTTTTTTCACAAACAAATTCTATTCAAAACCCAAAACATTTTATTAAGTTACTTCTTACAGACTACTTTTCCCTTTGCAAATCAATTATTCCCTATCTAACTCTAGTCCAAAGTCTATTTGATGTCTAAAAGTAGGTATACTATTTCAAAACAGCTTTCAGATTCAGAGGAGAAAACAGCTAATAGAGGTCTTTTTCTTTTTAATTTCTAATGAAACATTTGAGAATACTAGAGGGTCCTAGCACTTATGGAGGAGGAACTGGTGCAAAGCATCAATGTGTGCCTGGGATAGGAGATAGGGTGGAAGTGGTGAGAGTGATTCTGTTTCTCATGGGGTTATCTCTAAAGAGACTGCTGCAGAGTCTGCTCTGATGTGCTTGTGACATTCTGGCGAGCTGTCGGATAGGAAGGCTTTGGAGAAAAGTAGGTCCTGATTGGAGAAGAACTTGATTCATCCTGGGATCTAGGTTTTGTGGGGCCATCTTTAAGGACAAGAATATTAACTTCACAAACAAAATTACTTACAAAACTGTTTATTTAGAATGAGAAAAAAGAGTCACAACAAATTACTGGAGTTATGCATCTCTAGGTCTCTTCTGCAATCTCTTTAGGCAAGTTATCAGAAAAGCTTGTATAGAAATGTTCCCCTGACTGTAACCTGACTTCCCTTCTCAAACTAAACATTCTAGCAACTCCGTGTTTCACAGAGGCCTTTGAAAGTGAGAGGCCCTAAAGCTTAACGTCATTAGTTTCCTGGTAAAGCTACTCTGGACCCAGACCAAGAGAATGAAGGACACAGTCATTTTGAGATCCTTATTCCTTGGCTTTGCTGTATGTTAGGGACTGGCAATATTTGTCCAGGGCTGTCACAAGAACAAGGACCTTGCCATAGAGTTGGGAGCATAAATAAGATCACTGACTGAGAAATGGTTTAAAATGGACCCGCATTCTGCAGCTTGTACTTCCTGAGAGGGTTGCCTTTCTCTACCTTCTGGTTGAATAATCCCTATCTTAGAATACCACACTTAATGTAAAGGAAAGCAAAGAGGATTTTTTTTTCATATAATTTCAATGGGCCAAGCACAGTGCTTGGCACTTTATGAATCTTTTCTTGTTGACTCTGTAACCTTACCAAGTTGAGAAGTCAGTCAGATAGGTAAAACGCCTTTCCCAAGAACTATAGTTAGGGTTGTATTCCTTCCAATAGGCACTCGATGGTGAAGTGTTGTCACTTAAATGTTTTCAAAGGTCCTCTTCTGAGAGAAAGAATATCTCCCAAATATACTAGGAGAAGACAGTGAATCAATTTCACTTCCACAAAATTCATAAATCCCCTATTCTGTGTCAGGTCTGGTGCTAAGGATTGTGAATTCAGAGGCAAGCAAGGCACAATCCCTGCCCTAACAGAGCTTACAGTCTGAAGGGATAAATAGACAAGTTACCACATAATTTCAGTATCATATGTCAATAAACTACTTTTCTGCAAAACAGACCAAAATGACAATGACAACAAATACATATTCTCTTGGGATGCTCTGCAATGATGAAATTTCTTTTATAATCTAATAGTTTAGCTAAAGAAATATGCCCTGGTTTTAAGCCATTATGAAATAAAACTGATGCTCTGGAGAAGATACCCTATAATATCACGTGGCCCATATACTCATGCTAGGTACTCCGGTTTCAGAGGCAGAACGTGAGGTAAGTGATAGAAGTAAGCCTGGGTATGACAGGACTACTCAGGGGGACACTAACTCTGCCTGGGAGTGGGCAGTGAAGGCTTTCTAGAGAGGGAAATTCCTGAGCTAAGGCTGGAATGAAGAGCTGGAGCCCAGCCCAAGCTGAAGCAGAACTTGTATCTTAATTACTGAACTGTACTGGGCTATATTTGAAGTAAGGCTCATTATGAGTTTTATAGTTTGTTTTCTTTCCCCTTCAACATAAACACTAATGGACCAATCACTTTCTAGAAGGAAAAGGAAAAGTAACTAAAATTAATTGATTATTGACTCTCTGCCAACTGCTTTCCATTGACTCAGTTAATTCTCACATTTGTCTCATTAGATTGTTATTATTTATCCCCACTTTATAGAAGACGAGACTAGGATTCAGAGAGGTTGACAAACTCTTCTCAAGGTTAAAAATTATAAAGTTCAGCCAGAATTCTGACTCCAAAGTTGGTGTTCTTCCCACCATATCCTGTTGCTTAGCCTGTTTCTGAAGTGTCTCACTAGTTGGTGGTTTAACAATCAAAAAAACTGGTAGCACAGCGGGTTGAGCACAGCACTGTGAAGCTGTCCAGAGCCACTGCAGCATGAGTTTGATACATGAGGGAGATTCCCACATGGCGCAACAGACCTCTCCTGCCTCGCCTGCTGCACCCCTCAGCAGTGTACTTCAGTTGATCTGCCTGTTCTGCTCCCCATTCTGTCCCTGGTGAATCCTCTCACCACTCCACACCTCTGACCTACACCCCATCTTGTATGCATAAGTAAATCTTAAAAAAAAAAAAAACTGGACCGGCTTGGAATTTCAAGGAAGAAAGAAAAGAAAAAAAGAGCTTTCTATGAGCTCTTTGGCCATCTCCTTTGGTCATGGAAAGTTCTGGAATACTTGTCTGACTGGCTTGCAGCACCCTACCTCACCAAGTCAGATCTGCTGAATCTGGACTTGGAGAAGGAAGGGTTCATTGGACATACTTTGGGAGTGTCTACTGAGGTCTGCTTTATACAGTTTATAATTTGCTGTAAACAGCTTGCTGTTCCTAATTAAACCTGTATGGTCATGCCTGAACTTTTAGGAAATGAAGAGTGTCTTTTTATGGTTCTCTTCTCTGTGGTAAAACTAGAGCTCTCTTGAGCTCTATGAGCCTCCTTAACCTGTTGGGCCTTGATTCTAAGACTCTGGACTATAGTCTAGAAATACGTGGATCCTGGCCAAAAGCCTGGCAAATGCTTGGGTGAGAAGATTGCTGGTGGTCATGAGTCATCTCTTCCAGTGGGATGTCCTGTGATTCTCCTTACCAGGGCTCTAGGGCACCGCAATCTCACCTGCCCTTCATGCTAGGATAGAAGGAAGTACAGCTCTCTCAACTAACAGCTGTTAGCTGAGAGTAATTTTTAAGGAAACAGTTGCTCAAAATGACTACTTCCTCTCTTAGAGACAGGAGCTGGATGAAACCATTTTAGTTTGAAATTGTTGATAAAAGAAATGAATGAATTATCTTAAATGCAATTTTTACTAATTAAGAAACATGCATATTGAATGAATTCTGAAAAGCCATATAAATATAAAGAAGAAAAAAGTAATAGTTCTACTATCCAGAGACAACTACTATGAGCATTTTGGCCAATTTTCTACCAGTTTAAAAAAATTATTTTTATTATGATAAAAATATTTCTAACATATCACTTTATACTTGTTGAATAGGAACGCCCTTTCTGGGATGGTACATGTTTAGAGAGATTTTCCTAGTAACAAACTTTAAAAATGATCCTGAAAGTTTGGTCTTTCTACCACTTGTTTAGAATGGTGAAAACAGAAACATTAATTAGGGAGATGGGCTCAGATATCATTCACAAGGGCTGAGCTGAGCAGGTCACAGTCTTTACCTGCACTGTCTAATATAACTTTCTATGAAAATGGAAATGTCCCATATTTACTACCCTCTTCCCATATGGCAGCACTAACCTTATGTGGCTATTGAGCCCTTAATAAGCTGAAACTGAAAAGTAAAATTTATTTCCTTTTTGCTCATTTAAAATTTACTAAGCCACACAAGGTAAATGACTATTATATTGGACAATGCGGATTTACACAGAGGATTTATAAAAGAATCACTTGCTGGTCACAAAGTTTATGGTGTGCAGGGATTCAAAGTTGACACTGAAAATGCAGCAAAATTTGCCTTTCAAATAATGACAACTGTAATTTCAAATATGACAACTCAGAATATTTCTCAGTAATGAAAAAGGATACCATAAGAAAAAGTAAAGAGATGGGCTCTTAATTAGTCTCTGAAAAAGAAGTCAGTTATTAGCTACCTTCTGACATCCTAGCAATTAACCGGTCTTGGAAGAAGAGCAAGTATCTCCAGCGAGGTGCCAAATAAATAGGCGATAAGAGACTATAAAAATGAAAAGCCTTTTGGTCTTTCATCACAGGATAATCCAATGCATGTGAATTAATAGCGAAAGTCTCAATAATAGCCTTTGTGAGGAAACAGGAGCGGTGTAGCAGGATATCCTTTTTCCGCACTAAAGCACCAATTCTTTCAATTTTATATACAGCGGAAACAATTAATTGTACTAGAAAGAAATCCACAGCTGGTTTTTCCTGATGGCCTCATAAGCAGCAAGTACTATTGTTCAACTTCCGGGGTATAAGTAAAGTCATTCTCCAGTGTGATGAGATTTCTCTGACTGTTTAGTTTGACTTTTCTAGAGATAAAAACATGTGTTAACATCTAAAATTTAATTCTTCTTGTCATGGCACGTTTTCAATATAAGCAGCTGTCAAAGTTAATTTTTATTTGTAATATAATTCAAGCTTGTGACTTTATGCTAGCATTTCTTCTAAACTTTATGAGACTGAATCATAAGTTATTCACTTTTGTTTGTTTTACATGTTTACATGCAGTTGAACTGTACTGTCTCTCGCTCTTGTGGTTAAAATTCATAGTGTGGCTACTTGAGGATTGTTCATAAAAAGTGAGTAAGATTGTATGTCAAAAATCTAGAAACCCGGCCTCCCTGGTGGCGCAGCAGGTTAAAGCGCTGGGCTGTGGAGTTGTCAGCAGTGACAATGCAGGTTCCACACCCAACTGGGGAGATTCCCACATAATGCCGCAGGCCTCTCCTGCCTCGCCCACTGCTCCCCTCAGCAGTGTATTTCCATTGCTCTGCCTGTTCTGCTCCCCACTCTGTCTCTGGTGAACCCTCTCGCCGCACCATGCCTCTGGCCTACACCCCAGCTTGTATGCATAAAATTAAAAAAAAATTTTTTTAAATCTAGAAACCCAACATTTCAAATTATTGGTCTATATTATATATGCCTTTCAGATGCAATAAAATACACTGGATTTCATGGTCCTTAGATACACATTTTTTGAGAATTTGTCATCTCTGAAATCTGGATGTTCTACAATTGACTATCTTAGTTTAACACTGCTTTCTTAGAGGTACATAAAGCAATGATGCTTCTTATAATCAGCATCTTAGTTTTGATGACTTAGGATGTATGCATAGTTAAAATCTGATTACTATGATGCATTATTACAAGTGTATGACACAATAACTTGTTATTAAGAACACTCACATTGATAAAATTAAAACTTTGAATAAGTCAAACTGACTTCATTCTGACAATATGCATCTTGCCACTTTCATTTCCCCCATTTTTCATCAATTCACATTTAAAAATAAATAAAATTAATTTTTCTGATTATGAAAGAACTGTTGCCTACTGTGGAAAGATAAAGATTATTGAAGAAAATAATAGTCATCCATTAGGCCATAACTTCAAAAACTACTGCCAACATTTTGCTTCTATTTTTTTAAATTAATTTATTTGTTATATGTACAGAGTTTGTAAAACAGAATTAACAAAGGCTTACATATATCTTGCCAAAGGCCCTAAAAGTTATGTTAGACAATAAAAAAAATAAAACTAGTCTGTTTTTTTTTTAAAGATTTATTTATTTATGCATACAAGCTGGGGTACAGGCTAGAGGCATGGGGCGGCGAGAGGGTTCACCAGAGACAGAGTGGGGAGCAGAACAGGCAGATCAGAAATACACTGCTGAGGGGAGCAGCAGGCGAGGCAGGAGAGGGAATCTCCCCGGCAGGGCGGGCGTTGAACTCGCCTCACCGCTGCCAACGGCTCCACTGCGCAGCGCTTAACCGCTGCGCCACCAGGGAGGCCCAACTAGTTTTTTTTTAAACAGGGACCAAATTACTTTATTTGAAGGAATGCTGTAAATGAAAGATTTAAGTAGATGTTTTGGTACAACATATGGGAAAAGTAAAGGTAACCCCACCAAAATGCACTGCCTTGGTGACCAGGGAACTGATCCTCCTGGCTATGGGAAGCTTAGCTTAGTTCTCATCACTTTTCCAGAGGTTGTGCTTGTCAAAGAGATATTCTATCATGACAGATTTGGGGGCCTCCATCTTGTGCAAGTTGGTTACATGGTCACTTAATTCTTAGATGGATTTTACCTGCTTATTTTGGCACTGCTTCTTCAGGAAGTCAAACAAATCGGGTTGTTTTTGTCAGTGACCAGTTTGTATAGTTCCAATAATGACTGGTTGACACTCAAAAAAAATCTGGCACTTTAAGCAAGAAAGACAGTGACTAGCTTCCTGTCTACAACTGATGGCACTTCCATGATGTTCAGTAGGGCCAGGTGCAGGTTTTGCACCACACAACTCCAAGGAGCACCTTTCATACAGAGTGGGGCATGAATGGCATGCAGTCACCCTGGTGCTCAGCACAGTGAATAAAGCAACTGTGGTAACTTGAATAGGGCCAGGTCATAAGGAGGGAGGATCAGAATCAAGATGTCCTGTTTGATTTTAGGGTAGAGCAGCAATGCAGTTGCATCAAGGAGTTTATTTATTTATTTATTTATTTATGCATACAAGCTGGGGTGCAGGCCAGAGGTGTGGGGTGGTAAGAGGGTCACCAGAGACAGAGTGGGGAGCAGAAGAGGCAGATGGACTGAAATACACTGCTGAGGGGAGTAGCGGGTGAGGAGGAGAGGTCTGCTGCGCCATGTGGGAACCTCCCCGGCCAGGCATTGAACTCTGTGCAGCAGCTGCTGACAGCTTCGCAACTCCACAGCTCTGCGCTTAACCCGTTACGCCACCAGGGTGGCCCCAACAAACCATCTTTTAATCATAGTAAGTGCATGCTCTGAAGCAAAGAGAAGTGAAAATGGAAATGAGAAAAGGATCAATAAAATAGGAGAAGAAAATACTGCACTATTATAAAGAAAAGAACAAGCTCAGAATTTTAAACTTTTCTATTTTGTGCACTGAACTACATATGCATATACTGATCTTCTTAAACAGTTTCTGTCTCAGCTTAGTTCTCCCAAACCATAATGGGGTATTATTAACCAACAAAATGTAGTGGTGTTCATGCTAAAAAAAAATGTAGTTGTTTCCTCTGTTCTTCACTACACGTTTGTTCATTTAATATTGGGTTTGATACCAAGCTAAATATCAGCCCTCACGAGTCCCTGACTACTGGGCTCTAACTTATACCATACTTACAAGACTTAGTGCTGTTTTTTACCTCATAAAATCTTTATAACAGGAATATAACTTTTGATTGCTTTACTTGGATTAATCTATTGCCTTCCCTGAAGGTGTAACGGAGCTGAGTCCAAAGTCAGGTAAAGATGGTGCCCCCTGGAGGGGTTTGCTGTTGAGAATGAATAGCCCCAGGTAAACTGCTAAGTTTGCATTTGGGGTGGAGTTTCTGATGAAAAATAAGAAGGGACTGAAGGAGAGAGTCAGTCGCCAAGATGTAGGAAAAGAAGAAGCAGTCGCCATGATATAGGAATTAAAGAGGTAGTCGCCATGCTGAAGGAATAGAAGAAGCAGCCGTCATAATGTAGGAAAAGAAGAAACATTTTTGGAATCTTCAGTGACTTTGGGGCCAGCGACTTTGAAAGCTTTACAAGTAGCTGAGCAACAGAAACTACTCCCAGTTTTGTCTTCACTGCAGCCAAAGGAGAAGGCAGAGCCCCAAAGCGGGTGCCTTCCTAAAATGCTTGAGTGCAATCTGTTGGGCCATATGGCTGCTGTAGTTGCTGTTTGCAGTGTTGTTGGCCTGGTGCTGTGCTGGGGCACCACAACAGTTTCAGGAGCATCTCCAGTTGTGTTTTGTTTCTTCTTCGTGAGTTGGAACCTGGCCTACGGTCTGATTGTTGCGTGTCTGCAGAAGAAGGAAGATGCCATTTTGGAATCGTGTCCTATTGTTTGGAAGAGGAGCTCCACATCAGCAGTGGCGGGAAGACGCCATCTTTGTTACTTTTCTGGGACTTAAAGGACTGGACATTGTTTTATGTAAGGTAAACGGCCATATGTTGACTTTAGTAATTCTTTGTTTTTCCCTGTTTGTTAAATAAATCCCATTGTTAATGTCCCCTAAGTCTGAGTAGTCTTGCAACTGTGCGCGCAGGTACAGAACCAATATGGTGACCGGTAAGCAATTGGGGCACTGCCTTTGGCCAACTTTGAAGCCCCATTTTGCCCGCTATCAAAGGTAGATGTATCTGTTTTACAGAAAATAATATAACCTATAATTTCCTGATTAGTTTTTTCAGCATAGTCCATGTCACCCTCTAAAACTGGGCCTTGATGACAAGGTTGAAAATTGGCTAGAGGAATTTCTACCCTTATCTCCCTCATTCATTTAACAAATATTGAGTGCTGCTTTGCCAGGTACTAGGCTCTCAGGAATTGGTTGAAAATAAGATTGACAGGTCTTTGTTTTCCATCCTAAACTAATGCTGCATGTTTTGAGCATACAACTACTACTCTTGGGACTTATACTTCAAGCTAACTGCACACAGAAAAAGTGGCCCATTTCCAGCCCACTCTACTAACCTATTTAAAGGAAGGCCATCACTGTAGAGATTGTTAAATTAGGACCTTGAGGAGTTGCCGTTGAGTTTGGGGGTGAAACCATTTATATCCAGCTATCTCTTTGGGCCTCCTAGCTGCTCTGCTCATTTAGTGGGCAGGCAAACTGGAGGAACAGGCTGGCATGCATGCACATAGCAGGAACCAGAGAGAACACCAAGCCCCTGCTCAGCTGCTCGTAGACAGGTTGCAGGCTGTGATAATCCTAAGGATTTAAACCTAGGGCCTAGGTGGGTCTTATCTAAGCAGAGCAAAAGGATGTCAATTAAAATTCCCAAAGACTTGAAAAGGAGATTCTTTTGTAGAAAAGCAAAGACATTATGAGTGAAAATTTGATAACGTATTTCTACAGTGGCATATAACACTGTCTAGCCAAGAACCCATTGTACATTTCAGAAATGTGATGTACTAAAGTTCAAACCTCAGATTCTTGTCTGTTTTATAGACTGATTCATATGTCTGAAAATAGAGCTACGGATATAGTAAGCTAAGGTATAGTAACATACTTTTCATGGTTTTATCTGCTATGACACATTGCTCGGCATCATTGATTATTTGGCCAAGCAGTCTGAATCTCTTGGGGCAAAACTATCATCCTTTCCTCTAAAATTAAAGCAGTGGTATGTAGAAAACTTGAGAAAGAGACAAATTTTAGTCGTGCAAGTGTACTCGGCTAGCATTCATTCTTTTTGCATGGCAAGAAACTAACTTGTGATTGTCAAGCCTGAAAGAGTTAAGAGTTCAGAAAAAAAAAAGCAGAATTGACAAGTAATTTGGCACTGTGGAGAGTATTGAAGGCATTAAAAGCAAAAATAGGTAAAAAGGAGGAGGAAGTGGGACAGAATAGAAGATGGACAGAAAAATCTTTAAGAGAATTCAAGGGAATCTAGACATTTAAACAAGAAAACAGAGTAATGCTCTGGAGTCTAAATATTTCTTTAGGGAGAATGTGTGCAAAAACAAGTTATCAGTGCTTGGCACAAGTTATCAGTGCTTCCCTCTTTTTACTCACCGTTAAAAAAGTGATGTTTATAGAGGAAACTTTAAAAAAAAAAGTATCTTTTGTAAAGACACTTAAGAAGATACAACCATTGAAATAGTTACCAAAGAGCGTGAGACATTTGGTAGTTAAAAAGGGTCCTACTCCTTTTGTACATGCAGGATGCATTGAGCACGTCTGCCAGTATTTTCCACAAAGAATGAGAAGTAATGGAAGCAAAGAAACGGTGACAATTTGCATTTTCCAAAAGGAGGGAATGCGACTTCAGAGGGTATATGAGGTCACTGGAGTGAGCCAAAGGTAGAGAAGGGAGCAATATTTATAGTCTGCTGACTTCAGTTCTGCTGGGTTAACGCCGCTCATGTTAAACCGGAATTCACCGGCTTGCAGATCACCGGGCGGCTCCGGCCCCGGAGGTCCTGGGTCGAGGCCGAAATGCTTTATTCCTGTGTGGCACCTCAATCGGGGCCCGGTCACATCCACCGCTCTACCTGTGTTTTGGCACGTTGGCAGAGAGCCCAGGAAGAGAAGCCGGGCGGCGGTGTGTGAATAATGGAAGCAGTGGTGGCTACGTTTTTCTTTTTCTTTGACTAGTACCATGACCCGACAAGTCCCCGCCGTGGTGGGCGAACTGTGAGCGATCCGGCTTAATTTTATGAACCTGTTGACAGGCAAACACGATTAGAGTTTGCGGGAGAAGGGGTCCAAGCGACGGGGCCGGAGAAGAGATAGTCTGGGAGGGCCCGGCCCGCGCCAGCATGCGGCTAGGGAGTCCGCGCCCCCGTACCGCCCTGGGTCGTGTGCATCCCGCGCACCGCGTCTGCTCGGCGCGGCTTTCGCAGCCAGGGCGGCCCCGCCACGGCGGCGGTGGGGCTGGCTGCTGAGGAGGGGCTGGCGGGGCCGCGAGGAGGAGAAGGCCCCCCACCCTGCCCCGGCCGCCCGGCGCCCCCTTGCCGGCAGCGCGCTCGCCTCCCCGGCAGC